>CABFWB010005413.1:32034-45317 GCA_902151455.1 Timema bartmani | reverse complement strand
TGAAGTATAATAGGTGCTAGGTGCCACCTCTACAATTTAACCGCAAGCCGCCACTGCAGAAAATTTTCATCTCTAGTCGTGTGTACCTAGTATAAGGGCCCGATGATCCAACCATTATCTGGATCACTTTTAGAGATGCACACAAATTTTACCTCTATCATGCAACTGCATACTGTTAGCTCTAATGCTTGATATAAATGTATTACCTTATATTCAACCAGGTAATCTTGATTAAAGAAAGATAAACTCCAATAATGAGTGCACAGATAATGAATGCTGCCACTTGTCAATTCTTCCTGACAAAGAGTTTCAGCCTCTAGGTACTTGTGTTCACAGGAAAGTGGACCTTCCTACCTTCTTCCTCCTCTTTGGAGCAGATAAATATCTTTTAAACTAGAGATTGTCATCTTAGGGTCTTGTGCGGGTGGAAAAAGACGACACATTTCTCTCTGACATCGTCCCTTTAGTTGTTTTTTTGTCCGTCCTTTAAAAAAAATTGTGAAAAGTTCCAAACTTGAACCTACCTTGGTGTTCTCTCAACCGTTGCCATGTTTTCATAGCAGTCCTCTAGGATTTTTTTTTTTTGCTGTGTATTTATCCCCCCTCCACGTCATTTTCTTGTTGTCAAAGTTTGAAGGGTGTTGAAAAGTGTTTCCTTGCCCAGGTGGGTTTCCAAAGCTCTTTTCGTGCAACTCTTCTGTGTTTAATAATGTTAATAAAGAATGTTGCGTTCAACAACACACTTTTTATCAAGATTTGTTCAGAATATTTGACACGGAAAAAAAAAAGAATAAGGCTTATTTTTTCTTGAATGGGTGGCATACGCTTTTGTCATTGTTAATTCCCAAAGGACAACTTTTCAAGAGGCAATAACTTTATGAGTTTATCTTGATTGAAAAGCTTTGGGCACAACTTCTTTAGTGAGGTTTTTTTACTCACTAAATTTCCCCCGCTATTAACATTTAGATGCTATCTAGAAATAATATACTAATGTGGTAAACTACATTAACAGTTCAGTCAGTCCCTGTGAGGCGAGAGATTTAATAAACACAATGGTACTTATCTTTTACGAAGCCATCTATGGCTTGTTTTAAAACTAGAGAAAATCCCTCTTGTCCCTTTCAATCTTGGTGGGCAGTCAATCTTTGACAATGTTCAATGTGTTATAAGGGATTTATTTAGAGAGTGAGTTTCTGGGGTCTTTCCACCACATCTCCACTAAAACAGCCCTCTTTGGAACAGCCTAGAAAGTATTCTTTAATTCCAACAAAACACACTGTGAGCAAAATAGTCCTTGTTTACAATTAATTTGAAGTCTATTGAAATAAATGTGAGTTGATTATTTTTGCGTTCAGTCTTGTGCTATGCTTACCTCGTCTCTATCTCATTAGTGCAATTATCAAATACGCGGCTATCCCTGACGGATATTAAGGCGCGGGGTGGAGAAAAGAAAAATGGGGATAGCGTTTATTTGGTAATTCTTGGATTTTAAGGAATACACATATTTTTTTACCCATGGAACTACATTATTCTAGTTCATTTGCCAAGGTCTTGTAAATATAAACAGTGTTGTTGATAACTGGAACTAGAACATACCCTTTTAATGCAAACTTGTATCAATCAATTAAACTGCGCTACGTTTTGTGTTATCACTGATGACTTAAGCCTTTCTTCATTCTCTTATAAATAGAAAGTATTGTAATCGTGAAAATGCTGGTTCTTTATTTTGCTTAAAAGAAATCCATCCATAAGTAATTTACTGATAACGGACTTTTTTGAAAATAGCGTTAATAATTTTGTTACAAGTTGGTATCTGAGGACTATTTTACATACTAAATATGTGGGATTTTTTCTTAAAATAAATTAATGTATTTAATTATGACAAATTTTTAGAAAATTTGAGATTTTTTTGTAAATGGCTTTTAAAGTGTATTTCAAAATGATAAATAAGAATTTTTTTACGAGTATAAATAATTCGAAAATAATTAACAAATAACTGACTTGAAAATTTGGAATAAAAAAAATTGAACAATTTAAAAAAAAAAAATATGAAAAGTATTTATTGTGATTAACAAGTTGCTAAGTTTGCATTTCTGAGTAAAACTCTATAGAGGGTAGTTTACTGGAAACTTATTTTAGAACATTTTGTTCCAAGCTATAACTTACTATGTGGGAAAGTTTTTTTACTATTGAGTCGTACCATTTTTTATTACGTGGATAAACGAATGGATCCTGCTACTTTGTGTGACGCACAACATATTGTTTGACAAATTTTCACCTGTTCCTATTGCTCTTTTCAATGCTTATTTTAGGTTTTTTGAATGGACATTGCCTTATTTTATGTGTCTAAAAATACACGATGGTCTATTGACCACTTTCTTATGAGGTAACCACTTCCCACGGACCGTGTGTGAAGTAACATGATTGGAGTTTGATTGACAGCTGGGTCGCGAGGTCAGAGTGGTCAGACTGTGATCTGTGTCTGTCACATGACCTATCGCCTCGGAGAAATGAACAGGACCTTCGGGTGTGCCTTGGGGTCAATATTGCCAACTTAGTTTTTTTTCCAAGCCAGCTCAAGATTTAGTGGATCTAGCGGCTAAAATAAACAAGTGGCGGCTAGCGGGGATCAAGCTGGTTTAAGGTGGGGATGTAAGGGACGAGAGAAAAGTTAAGTGTTTTGCAGTTTTTATATCAAAACTTTGTTTTGGTCAAAATAAATAAAGTGTTGCTTCAATAAAAACATCAGAGTTTAATTCTACTCGCCTGGTGATATCAAAATTTGTTGAATATCTCTTAAGGGTGTCCTGGAATTAAATGACAACTTTTTCTTACCATTTAAAAAGTTTGTCATCTAATGCCACTATGCTAATGATAAATATTCAACAACAGCTGTTGACATCACCATGTGAAGAAAATTAAACTATATGTTGCTACTATAGCAATAGTTTATTTATTTTGGACAAAAAAAAGTTTTTATATTAAAAACTGCAAAAACACTGGTCTTTTCTCGCGTTCCCCACATCCCCATCTTAAATTATTCAGTCTTTTTTTTTCTAGCGGGGAAATAATACATTTTTTAGTGTTTATTGGTTTTGTTTACTGCATTTTAAAGTAACTAGGTGCGAGTTATGCAAACCAATTTAGTTAGGCCTTAGAGGTTGCCATATTAAGTTGACTAACGTAGCTCCTTAAGGTTAAAACTTGAAATATTCTGAAATTGAAGTTTATTTTCCCAATATGTGTATGAGAAGGGAACTTCTCATAGTCCAAGAAACCCAACAAACACATTGTAGGCAACAGTGGTAAAAGATAAATTGTTGGCTGATAAAATGACTTTAGTATAATTGTAAGGAAATATTTACGTTTGATTTTGTCAAAGGGGTGTGGATTTATTTCCTGTGTAATTATCTCAGTGAGTATAGATGCATTTATCATACAAAAAGTCAATGATATATGTTCCAGGGGAACTAAATTGTGAACCGCGTAGTTAGCTAACGCGCTAGTTTCATGTTGAACTAGATCGAGGTTCGAATCTCGCTCGGGTTAACTGGGGTGGCTTTTCCTAAATGATTTTCCATTCTCTTTCCACGAAAATTTGGGTTAACCTCCATTGTATTAAATCTTCACAATCCCTAACCCATTAGTGTAATTAGTACTTAGTACATCCCAAACGGGTAGTAAGACATGGTGATAAAATAAAAATAAAAATTATGACAAGTCGAAGAATTGTTTCTGCACTACTTTACTGAAATTATTATGCTTGGAAGGCCTATACTCAAGTATTAAAATGTGGTCATGTTGAAATAAATGTTTGAAACGTAACTAAATTGTTTTAATGATTATATCTCCCATGTTATAATTTATTATTTTTTAACTAAGGAAGACTTATGGAGGGACGCAATTTACATAGCAACCTTATAATTATGGGTCGGAATTGACATCATGCAATTCAAACGGGACGGAATCAACCAAAACTGAGCATGACTAAAAAAATAGATCTAGAAAGTATTCTCCTTCTTTATAGCTTCAAGTGTTTGGAATATTAATTTGTAACAAAGTTTTTCATGCATAAGGACTTTTGCAGGTCTAAACATTTAGAACATCAAAATGATTTAAAGTAGATAAACGTTTATTTAATTGGCAAAGAGGCCTTCCGTCTATAGTAAAAAACTAGTCATTGGTGGTCTCATGGTCTAACGCGACACTCTTAGACTCGATGGCGGGAAGATCGTGGTTTGAACCCCTTTCTGGTGCACCGAGTTTTCCCTAAATGGTTTTCCACTATCTCTCCATACAAATATGAGCACACTTGCTCAAATTTCAACCTTTGTCATCTCCCGTGTCCAGGTGTCGTTTTTCAATTTTCAGAATATGATATCTAGATGGAGTAATCCTCTCCAAAGCATAAATAATAGCTTTGGCTATTTAATTCTTATCTCTATTTAGTTTAAATCTATCTCTAAGTGAGATTATCTTGTCGGTATTTTGTTAATCTGAGTTGGCAACATTGCTGGTCCATGAATGAACGCTGACCGTGTGTTGAGCTAGTCCTGCTGTGTCAAGTGTCCTAATGTTGGTATGTGCTGAGGAAGAGGAGCGAGCAGTCAGTCAAGTGTTTGTCCTGCTGATGGTACTCACCTGCCCCCCCAGCCAACAACAACACCACCGACAGGGCCGGTTCCTTTGCACTCGGTCCCACTTCACTGCTCTCTCGCAGACACTCTGGTTTGTTCAGACACGGCTTTTAACACCACCACGCATGCGCACCTCACCCCTCCTCCCTCACATCGGAGACCATCTTTGGATTTACATAGGAAAGATCTTGTCTTAAAATTTTCACGTCAAACCTTGTTTTACCATTACTTTTTTTTTTAGACGGCATCTAAGTACCCATTTAGTTCAAACATGTACAATAATAAATTATGCTAATGACAGGTAGAATTTTAGAGTAAATGTAACCGCATTTGGTATAGGAATCGTTGGTAAACTAAAGACCCATGGCCGAATTTATGTTTTGGAGGCCTTCGGATATTATTAAAAAGGAAATATTGCCATCACAACATTAGATTTGTTTGAACCTAAAATGCTACGTGCAGTAGGGCCCCCGTATCCGCTGATTCAGTATCCGTGGTTTCAGTTATCCGTGGTTTACCGACGTGCAGTAAGGCCCCCGTATCCGCTGATTCAGTATCCGTGGTTTACCGACGTGCAGTAGGGCCCCCGTATCCGCTGATTCAATATCCGTGGTTTACCGACGTGCAGTAAGGCCCCCGTATCCGCTGATTCAGTATCCGTGATTTCAGTTATCCGTGGCTTACCGCTGCCCATTTTTTTATTAAAGAAAAAAATTGTTTATAAGTTTCAAATCACGCGCCAAGCGAGAACCGGCCGTACTATAAGCAACACGAACGCGCATACTATGTGCATTACTTGACTTATTATCATCATCATCATCAGTGATCGTCGCAACAAGAAGAATGGAGGATATTAAGTACACTTTATTTTTACTTTATTTAATGTTCGTAATGTCTTGCTGTGAATAATTTGTCAATTCAACTTTACTGTATTTATGTATGTTACATGAATATCACGTCATTATAATAGTTCGGTATTATCTGCGGTTACACGCAACCGCGATAGATCTAGGAACTTATTAGTTACTACCCACGGATATGGGGGCCCTACTGTATTTGGTTTGTTTTTAGTTAATATTGATAGGGACAGAAAATAATGTAAAAACTTCGAAAAATAGACATTTTATTCATAAATTTTCTGTATAAAAATGACCAAGTTAAAATATTTGTTTGCTGCACATGTCAATAGTTAGTAATATTGTCAAAAATAAATTATATTCTATCATTTGTTTTAAGATCTTTTGAATTAGAGACAAAAGATGCATGTATTTTTATTACAACATTTTGTGGAGGCCCTTAGGCGATAGCCCTTGTCGCCCTCCATTAAAACTGAACCTAGAAACGCACCATTTGACTCCTTTAACACACAAGTGTCTACACCCATTTGACTCCTTTAACACACAAGTGTCTATACCCATTTGACTCCTTTAACACACAAGTGTCTACACCCATTTGACTCCTTTAACACACAAGTGTCTACACCCATTTGACTCCTTTAACACACAAGTGTCTACACCCATTTGACTCCTTTAACACACAAGTGTCTATACCCATTTGACTCCTTTAACACACAAGTGTCTATACCCATTTGACTCCTTTAACACACAAGTGTCTATACCCATTTGACTCTTTCAACACACATGTATCTATACTTTACACATTACCCTATGCTCCTACTTGGTCATGACTTGTATGAGAGTAAGGGGTATTTAAACAACTGATTATATCAACACACTACTTACAAACTCACTTAATTCCATGAAATTATTTTAATTCAATGTTCAGGTTGTCATTTCAATTCTGTGAAAGCAGAAGCCTCAATTTCCTTTTAAGATACAGATATCGTTGATGCCGGTGGTTGAGCCAGGGATCCTTCCTTATCTCAGGAAGATGTATTGTGGGAACACTACTCTCCTTGCTGAGAGAGATCTGGTCAGCAGCAGCAGCAGCAGCCGGGTCCATGGTGCCCTTCACCCACTTGACAGTTGACGTGGGAACACTCCCTCAGTTATACAAACATTTGTCCTGACAGAGAAAAGAGCAAGCAACCATTGTGGGGCCTCCCGCCAGCCCTGGTTGCATTGTTTGGGCTGCTCTTTTAGAAGGGCCGACCCCTACTAGAGGGCATGCCCCCTCATCTTGGAGAGTGTATAATAGGCGGCCTGTAAGGCTGTCATACCATTCACTCCCTCTCTTCACAACATAATGATGTTTTCATTCTTAGGCCTGGGGTTGGCATCCCTTCCCTTCCCTTCTCCCCGTGCACTAAATTGCGAATTTCAATATTTGTCTATTTTACGCTTATGTCTAACTATTTATTTCGTGTTCAATAAATATGATGGTACTCTGCCACAGTAGCAAACAGAGTATGCTGCTTTATATAATCCCACTCAAGTTTATCTTTCTATTTCAAATGGTATTTGTGCGACTATTGTGGATAGTTTGCAACTTATTTCCTGGCTAAATATACTTTATTATCTTATATGCTTAAAGACTTGATTTTATAAACGGATGATGGCCAATTAGAAAATATAATTATGTATTTATATTGCCCAGGCTTCAAAGTGGTACAAATCAGCTGTATGTCATGTGGTTTTCAATGTAGGTACATATTTTGGTACAAAGAAACTTTGAGAAAATACAAATATATATATATTTTTGCACTCAACAACGACCCAAATTTACCATATTATGAGTATTATTTTAGAGTTCTTAGTAATGTATAGTAAAACTGACAGCTGCAGATAACATGACTTGACGTTTGAATACGTGTAAATATCCTAGACCTAGTAACTTTATACTTGTCAGATAAGGTGATTCCTATGAAAAAGGTCTGTATTTTATGATTGTGACTATTTATGTTGGGTGTATAATAATATACTCATTTTATGACTGTGTAAAATACGTATTGCATTATTATTGTATAACGTGCGTAAGTTATGGTTGTGTACGTGTTCCCACCCTCACTTGTCTAACAACCCCCTCTCTGTCAGTGTTCTGTGTAAGTTATGGTTGTGTACGTGTTCCCACCCTCACTTGTCTAACAACCTCCTCGCTCGCTATGTCAGTGTTCTATGGCCCTGTAATTGCGGCCAGAACAAAGACCCAAGCTCCCCGCTGTAGACTAGGGGAAACTCTAGCTACTGGTGGTTGTAAGGCTAATAGCACCCCCGCCCCTTCGACCATAATTAGGGCACACCGCCGTTAACAATGTCTGTCTGTCTGTCTGTCAGCGACCCATCTTGTCGGTCAACTGGAAACAAATGCTACAGGACAGATTCTGGTCAGCAAGCCCCTTCATGTTCTGATGCTGCAATAAACGTTGGAAGAGAGTTCAACCAAATATTCAATCCAAAACCATCTCATGAGTATTTATTTTTGTTTTCGAGATAAACGCATGTCATATTTAGATAAATTTCACTTTTTCATAGAGATTAATAATTATAAGTTTTTAAATTATATTTGAATGTCGTGATAGTTTACCCTTCACTTTGGCGTGAACCGTATTGTTTAGTGTGAATACATCTACCGACTACCGCACCAGTTATGCTCTATTCTTGGTTTTAATTAGTTATATCACTTATTGCTAGGTGTCAGCACCGCACTGATTTCTTGTCATTTTCTTTAATTCCTCCCCTTCACCCCTAATGATTCTTGGCCCTTTCGTCTCACGCTTTCTTATCTTTCTTATGGTCG
The DNA here is from genome assembly GCA_902151455.1 of Timema bartmani. Classification (NCBI taxonomy): domain Eukaryota; kingdom Metazoa; phylum Arthropoda; class Insecta; order Phasmatodea; family Timematidae; genus Timema; species Timema bartmani. The sequence goes on along the minus strand of CABFWB010005413.1, from coordinate 36,984 downwards.
TATTCCTCTATTCCAAATGATTCCCCAAGTATATCTTTAAATTATTCACAAGTATCAACCGAATCTGATGCCAATCACTCAGAGCCAACTAATTATCACGACAGTAATTCACCGACACAGAAGTTAAAAGAAGATACAAAAATAGTAACTCTGTAGTATATACCCTAAAAAAAAAGACGTCGTTGTAGAAAGGACGATATTTTCTTGACGTATTTAAAAGAAAGAGATGAAAGTTGCCAAAAATTACTTAAAGATTTAACCGAAAAAAACGATGATGACGAATTGCTTTCATTCACTAATCACATAAAAGATTTTATGAAGAAACTGCCTCCAGTTAATAAAATAAGGGCCAAACAATAGATATTTAATATCATCACCAAATACGAAATCTTGGTTGTGGAGGCTAGTTCAGCTAGTTCTATACCAAACTCTCCTGCAAGAACCAGTCCCTCGTACACCATTCTGTCTCCGTCTACATCTGAATCAAATTTGACAACTGTACCTGAACCCATTATCTCAGGGACTTATAAACCAAGTGACACTTTTTGCATTTATGCACTACTACAAAAAAAATCAGGACTTCATACAAGATAATAATAAATATTATTGAATTTTAAAATTATAATTATAAATATTATTGTATGTAAAAATTTACCTCAAAGTTAAAAAAAAGTTTTTGCTCCGCTGATATAACTCTTCTGTAAGTTTTTGGCTCTAGTTCCTCATCAATCTTTCTATCATCGGCATTCCAGTCTTCTGCGAGAGTGACGCCTTAGCCCATTCGACCATGTAAGCGGGTCACATGCGGTTTGTTATTCACTAGATAATTTTATATATTTTCATCAGTGCAATGGGTTATATTTTCAAATAGAAAGTTTTTTATAATTTGAAAAGCTGAGTTCTACTTTATACGAAGTCTTCTCCTGTAACGGACTTTTCCTCCCAAGATGTCTGCAAGTGTCTCTTTTCAAACCTACGGCAAACAAGTAGGATGCCACAATTTAACTTTTCTAATAAATTGGACTCTCTTTTTTCAGCAGAAAATCCATATCGAATGAAAAAGAGAGGCCAAAGCCGAAATGGGCGCGTGAAGACATTTATTCATAAAATAAGCCAAAACTAACAGAATAGGCAACTATAGACACTTTAACACTTGTACCTGTAACAACATAAACTATCTCAACTGCCTATGTTTTAGATCAAGGAAAATAAAAGGCAAATAGACAATCCAATCCCTACTGATTAATTATCGATCACCAAGAAACAAAAATGTGGTCTTTATTTCTTTATTCTCTTTCTTTTTATTTTACTCTCTCTTTTCTCTCTTACTTTCTCTTTTTCTATTTTAATCTTTTTTATTCCGTATTCTTTTCCTGCCTCTTTTTCTATTTCTTTCTCTTTTCTTTCTCACTTTTTCTTTTTTTCTTTCTCTCCCTTTTACTCTCTTTTTCTTTCTCTCTATTTTCTCACTTCTCTCTATTTTTCGCCTTACGTCTCTATTTAATTGTCTTTACCTCTTTTTTTTATTCCTCTTTCTTAAATTCTCTCTCTTGAAGGTTGGGTTTTGTTGGGTTGGATGGTATTGCTATAAACAGAGCCCAGATTTTTATGACAAAAAAGATCAAAAAATGGCCTAAAAGTTCTTAAAAATCACTTCAAGCTTTGGAAAAATGACCTAAATATATGGACAAAAACTCGTATTAAATACACACGACTAAACCCAACACGCATTTTTCAAATGTAAAATGCAATGAAAAGTATTTAACAACTAAACTCTTGCTTTTGCTAAGTAGGCTAGAACATTGATTTACAAAATATCTGTTCCTCCCAACGCAACCCTCTCCAGCCTAGTTACATTTTCTCACCAGGAATGTGTATTTTACAACCAGACAAGCATTATCATCTCCCTGTGACATCTGTGTGACTAAACTAATTTAATTTAATTTGGTCTTTATGAGTTGAATCTCAGTAGTGAAAATTATGAATATTATACAATAACATAGAACATCACATGTAGGTGAAACAACCCTTGTTGATAAAATAAACATAATTAAAAACTCATAATTTGATATAGTCTTAGGCCGGTGACAGGTTGACGCTTTGGTCGCTGCGACACAAACTCTGCGACTAGGTCGCTCTAGTGTATTGTATATGAGAGTGTTCAGAATAGCGGCACGAACACTGCGACAGATTTGAAAACTTCGTTGTGAGCGTTTCTTGGGCGTAGCGACCCCTCCCATATGAAACAATGCAATACACTAGAGCGACCTGGTCGCAGGGTTTGTGTCGCAGCGACCAAAACGTGAGTCTGTCACCACCCTTAGCAGTGAGAATTTTACAATATTATAAAAATATTTTTTTAATATCCATTTTCAAATTACCAGGAATATATTACACTATATTAATATACAAAGATTAAATTATGGAGAAGTGAAGATGTATAATTTAAATAATTAATCAAGATAGAAAGGATGTAATATATTTGAAGGTTAAATAATTAGCCTAAATTTTATATTTAGACTATGTATAATTGACACAATTAAATGGTTGAATAATTACGGATTGATTAAATTCTTGTTTCTTATCTTTAATCCTCTTCTCCTTTGGTTGATATCTGCGTTGGCTGCCAAATATTTAAGGACGACTAATTTCAATTATTACAATATACATCTTCGGGTCTTTAAACAAAACAAATCACGGGAGAAAGCTAATGCATCAAATAGCTTATATGCCAATCGAGTGTTGTAAAAATATAAAAAAGAGTTAAATTATTAGTATGGAAATTTTTGAAGAAGGAATAATTATTAATATAAAAAGAAAGGATGATTATGATAACAAGCATATTATTTACCCTGATCTCAATGAGGTATAACTTACCTTGATTTTGGTTGGAAGAACAGTAGAGAAAATTCAAACATATTTCTTTGCGGCCATCATTAATGATATTTCAGTTTATTATTTTGGTCATTCTATAGATATTAATCATATCTATCAAAAGTGACCGCGTCAAAAAACATGACTTGATGCATAAATATATTAAAATGGTTTTAGTAACTTTATTAACTAACTTTTACTGTTCTTTCTACCAATATCATACTAATATAGATGTTATTTCATTGTGTGTTGTAATGAGACTGAATGCAGGACCGGCGTTTTTTTTAAGGTTAAGATTGACGTGGTTGGATTGCTAGAATATTCATTACACAGATGAACTGTATTAAGAATGGAAGGATGGCTTTCATATAGTAAGTTGTCAGAGTGATAGATAGATAAATTTGATGTTTATTTATTGTGAGTGAGGGGATCATAATTTGTCAAGGATAGTAATGAAAATAAAAATAAAATGTTGTTTGATAAAGATTTGACAATAAGGAAAGGTGTTAAGGTACTAATATTCACGACTCTTAACCGGACAGGCCTCGGCTACTGTGGAAGGGAGGGCTGGATAAGTTTGGTTTAATATTTTTAATTCTGGTGCGTTGGGGAAGTTTTCGTATGGTGTTTATAAGAGTTTGATTTTTGAAAGTCGATTATTCATTAAAGCTCTGTTTTTCCTCTAGAATGGCAAGTTGGATTTAAATATTTTCAGCTGTGTTATTTGTAACCATTTATGATTAATTTATCTAAATAACATATCATAATTATCTCTCCTTACTAAAAATTAAATGTTTGAAAAATATTTAAAAAAATCAGGTTTGAAAATATTTTATATATTTATAAAACTATTGATAGTACTTACTAAAAATATGTATTTATTCAATATGACTGCCTTACAACAACTCAAAATGAGGCAAACCTAGAAAATATTTTGAAAATTGACACCTGGACATGGGAATCGAACGCGGGACCTTTGGTTTAGTACGCCAATGCTCTAACCACTGAGCTAGCCAGAAATTGTCCCGTGCCCAGGGTCATTATTCATTCATATTTTAAGGCAGAGCCTATAATGGACGTGCGGAAATCGTCGGCTACAAGTATGTGATTATATTAATATCACGAGCTATCAGATAACGCAGCCATCCTCGACTCGGTAATTGGCTTATTGCTGCCACTTGTACAATTATTATAATTGTAAGGGATTGAATATGATATATAGATGAAGTAATCCTCACTAAAAGCATAAATAATAGCTTTGGCTATTTGATTCTTAGAAAATATTTATTACCTTCTAAAATGACAAAAATGACAAAAAAAACCTATAGAATATATATTTTTACAAGGGGATCATAACCAGAGTTTATGGGCTTATGAGAATTGTCTGCGATGAACCAATAAAAAAGATGACATACCATCAAAATCCGGGCCCTGGTTATAATAACCTGTCTTATATAGGTTTTGAAAATAAACCATCATTTTTTATGGCAAACCCACTTTATACCATCAACAATGATTGACATTCGCTAAAATTTGACATTCTAGAAATATCTTATTTGATTTATTCATTAAAAATATATCAAAAGCGTCCAATAATTTTGCCTTATAAATTACTGTATCATTTTTCTTTACAATATCAATTAAAAGGAATAAGAAAGTAAACACAAATTGCATAATTTTTTATTGATGCCATTGGGGCAACAATTTACAGTTTTTCAAATATCCGGCTTCCTATGAAAATCAAACTGCAGTATAGCGAGACCAAATAAAATAATACAAACATATATATATATATATATATATATTACACACACACACACACACACACCCACCCTCCTGCTCCCTTGCTGACATCTTCGTCCTGGCTGGTCGCCCAAAACTAAACTCAACCTAATTCATCTTCTAAAAATATTAAAAGAAATATATTCTATAGTTTTTTTGAAACACTAGACCAATAACCTTCATAATATTTGAACCGTTTGGATTTAAGGGTGCGATTAGAGCAGACTAGTACTTTAGTGGACTTACATAAAAGCCGATGAACACGGCTCTGCAATTTAGGACTTTTGTCGATAG
>CABFWB010005413.1:11164-31559 GCA_902151455.1 Timema bartmani | reverse complement strand
GTCAGGACCAATACTATGTGTACAATAGCTCTACATCATCAAGGTTTACTAGTCAGGACCAATACTATGTGTACAATAGCTCTACATCACCTAGGTTTACTAGTCAGGACCAATACTATGTGTACAATAGCTCTACATCACCAAGGTTTACTAGTCAGGACCAATACTATGTATACAATAGCTCTACATCATCAAGCTTTACTAGTCAGGACCAATACTATGTGTATAATAGCTCTACATTATCAAGCTTTACTAGTCAGGACCAATACTATGTGTACATTAGCTCTACATTACCTAGGTTTACTTTTCAGGACCATTACTATGTGTAGTACATTAGCTCTACATCACCTAGGTTTTCTAGTCAGGACCAATAATATGTGTATTACAATAGCTCCATATAACCTTAGCTTATTATTAAATCATTGATATAATAAAAAGTTTTATAACCTACCCTTATAATATTATGTTTATAAAATAATGGTTCTACATTCGATGGCATGATTACTATCTATGAGTAGACAGTATACTCACTTGAATATAATACTTTCATCTATACTGCAATATGTACTATGGACGTGCGGAAATCGTCGGCTACAAGTATGTGATTATATTAATATCACGAGCTATCAGATAACGCAGCCATCCTCGACTCGGTAATTGGCTTATTGCTGCCACTTGTACAATTATTATAATTGTAAGGGATTGAATATGATATATAGATGAAGTAATCCTCACTAAAAGCATAAATAATAGCTTTGGCTATTTGATTCTTAGAAAATATTTATTACCTTCTAAAATGACAAAAATGACAAAAAAAACCTATAGAATATATATTTTTACAAGGGGATCATAACCAGAGTTTATGGGCTTATGAGAATTGTCTGCGATGAACCAATAAAAAAGATGACATACCATCAAAATCCGGGCCCTGGTTATAATAACCTGTCTTATATAGGTTTTGAAAATAAACCATCATTTTTTATGGCAAACCCACTTTATACCATCAACAATGATTGACATTCGCTAAAATTTGACATTCTAGAAATATCTTATTTGATTTATTCATTAAAAATATATCAAAAGCGTCCAATAATTTTGCCTTATAAATTACTGTATCATTTTTCTTTACAATATCAATTAAAAGGAATAAGAAAGTAAACACAAATTGCATAATTTTTTATTGATGCCATTGGGGCAACAATTTACAGTTTTTCAAATATCCGGCTTCCTATGAAAATCAAACTGCAGTATAGCGAGACCAAATAAAATAATACAAACATATATATATATATATATATATATTACACACACACACACACACACACCCACCCTCCTGCTCCCTTGCTGACATCTTCGTCCTGGCTGGTCGCCCAAAACTAAACTCAACCTAATTCATCTTCTAAAAATATTAAAAGAAATATATTCTATAGTTTTTTTGAAACACTAGACCAATAACCTTCATAATATTTGAACCGTTTGGATTTAAGGGTGCGATTAGAGCAGACTAGTACTTTAGTGGACTTACATAAAAGCCGATGAACACGGCTCTGCAATTTAGGACTTTTGTCGATAGCAGATTAAAGCAGCTCTCATGGCGGAACTCGACCGTGCCTGATAGTTTAATCTCAACTAGATTTTGAGGCACAACTGAATTACGTGACCTTGGTCAACGCCTGTCCCAATCAAGTATTGTTGGTTTAGTAAGATCTATCTGAAAAGACAAAAGGTTATGTAAAAGAAACATATTCATTCATAAAATAAACGAACATTTTGGTACATATTTATCTGTTTGATTTTTGGGCTCACCTAGGTCTTACAGGGTTATATTGTAAATTTGCCTTTGTGTGAGGTACGAATCTCGCTACATAATGATCACAAATGCCAATGACCCAGAAACTTTGAATGATGTTCCTTGTTTCGACGAGGTCTGATTCCGTAAGAGCGCTTGGTGGCATTTGTGTCCCTCATCTTTCAGTCAGGTTAAGCTCCCTATTATGTTGGGATGTGATTGTTGGAATGTGAGATACTCCTGACTGGTAGTGTAAACAATGTACCACCGGTACCGGTACCGGCTCACTGGCACATGGACCTCATCTTAAACGAAGGCATGCATGGTTTTTCAAGTGGCAAACAAACTTGTCTTGTAACATGGTCCATGTTCCCACGTCAAGACACGGTGTGATCGCCCTTGCGACATCAAGTGGCGGTATCCGTGTGTTATATAGCTGAAGTGGAGCTGTCCTTAGCTCTACATCACCTAGGTTTACTAGTCAGGACCAATACTATGTGTATTACATTAGCTCTACATTACCTAGGTTTCGATGGCATGATTACTATCTATGAGTAGACAGTATACTCACTTGAATATAATACTTTCATCTATACTGCAATATGTACCTGTCTGTTGGAATAACGAGTTGTATTCCTAGCATGGAGATGCTAACAGCATTATTGGTTTTAATTGCTTCAATCGTCAAAGCATTATATTCATTTCTCCATACAGGAACTGAACAATTGGTCCGTAGATATAAACAATACAATGTCCCCGACTTTTAGAAACCCAAATTTCTACGACATGCAGTTCGACTAAATTATCTTCACTTCACGCGGGTATGATCGCTGATTGATTATGTAACCTACTCCACCTTCTCCTATATCAAATTATCATACAGTAAATACTTTAACCCGCTTCAGTGACCGCATGTTTTAAGGTGCTACTTTTGCAGTTGACTAGACTGTCGATTACGGGGAGACCGAGGTTCGAATCTCAGTCGGGTGTACTGAGGGGGGTTGTTCCAAAAGATTTTTTCACTCTCTCCATACAAATGCGGGTACACTTCTTCTATATATAACTTATGTAATCCTTAAAACTATTATTTAAATTATTACATAAGCGTATAACCGGAACAGGTATTAAGACGCGGTGCTAAAGAAAAAAACTTTAGAATTTTAAATAAGTAGAACAAATTGCCTGCATTTATTTAAAAGCTGTTATTGATCTTGCTATTTAAAAAAATCTTAATATATTGTTTCAGCTTGGATAGATAATTATTAACCAAATTAATGTAGGCCTACGGGTTGATTTAATAAAACCATACAGTAACAGTTTTCTTTACGCCTCGTTTACTGTACTTATTGTGGTTTTTATTAAGGCAATTACTTTTCTTTTGGCGTAGTTAAAATGCGACTAAAAGTTTGACCTGGGTGAATATTGTCGACAGTATCCCGAAGTTGGTAATCCTGTAACCGGGTTAGTTCCGCTATGATAGTCCTTGAATAAACACTATCCCCCTTGTTCTTCATCTTTTGATCCTCACAACTTACCTTTCCGAGTGATTACTCGCGACCCGAACAAGGGCTCAGGTAGAAGTAGAACTAGTCTTGTTCAGTGGACCAGTGTCAGTTATTTCCTTAGTCTCATACCCCTCCCCCTCCACCAAGAATATGTTCAGTAGAGCAGTTTGGAAAATACAAACATTGTTTTTGGTAACATTCCACCATATTGCTAATATTATTCTATCGGTATTGATTATACCTATCAAAGTTGACAGCTGTATACAAGTCTCAAATCTGTAACTATCCTTCCTAACGTGTTACCTATCCTCCCCATTTTTTATAAGTTCCCCCCTAAATTAATTCTTAAAAATAGACATGTGGTGTTAAGTCCTATTAATAGCGTAGTTACCCACTTCGATGGCGTAGTTGGCTAACGCGCTGGTTTCCTGTTGAGCCAGACTGCCGACGATGGGGAGGTCGAGGTTAGAATCTAGGTCGGGTGAACTGGGGGTGGATTTTCCTAAATGGTTTTCCACTCTCCCTCCACGCAAATGCGGGTTCACTTCCTCTAAATTCAACCTTGCCGATTTCTAATCCATTAGCCTAACTAGTGTTTAAGCGTATAACCCGAAAGGGTAGTAAGACGCGGTGTTAAATAAATAAATAAATAAATAATAGCGTAGTTTATTTCTAATCTAAGCATCTAGACCCCTATACTGTGTTAAATGAATAGGTTTGCTTACAGATGTAGCCTTCGTCTCTGCCCTGTAAGCTGGTCTGAAGCCCGTTTTACATTTTTGTTTACATTCTTTGTTCGTTTAGTTAATAATGAAGATCCCTAAAGATAAACTATACAGTTCTTCTCTATAAGGAAGTATAATTTGAAGTTTTTGATAACATTTTAGGTGCATTAAAAATAATTTTTACAATAGAAAGTTTGATTGACTATGTATGAATCACTGTTGTTTGTCGAATGTGAGCTTCTTATAAAAACCAAGGTTTACCTTGCACTATTCCCGTATGGTATGGATTATAAGATAGGACCAATGTGTAATCCGTACACACGGTTACGTAGGCCTATCGCAAGCGACCGGTGTTGAAAGCGACCACAAAAACTTTCATCATGTTCAGAGCGATCAAACATGTTTTTAAAATTCATCCAAGTGAATTAGCTAGGTATGTGTCAAAAAACATGTAAACAAAATAATTAAAACAATAGCCTACCTAACTTAACCTACCTAACCAAACCTACTTAACCGACCTACCTAACCTAACCCTAACAACCTTACCCTACCTAACCTAACCTAACCTAACCTTACCTACCCTAACTAATCTATTCTAACATAACCTAACCTTACCAACTTAAATCTAAGGAATTAGGTGAACCTGCAAGAAAACGGTGCAAGACCTACATAAACTGGATAAAAGAATTGATAACATGTTCCAGGACTTCGAAAAGACGAAGGACTTGAAAATATGTCTTAACGCATTAAGCAACGTGAATAAATTATATTTGAATTTTATACTTATGTATCATGAACATTGTACATTGTATATATTGTATATAAGAATAAAAATAATTATTTACCAGGAACACTTACCATTGCATGTTTATAAAATCCTATCCACGGCGATTCTCAGGATCTCAACTCCCCGGTAAAACGGGAGCCGACTAATTGTCTTCTTATAGGGTCTAATAGTCATTTAGGGTATAAATACAGCTTGTTTTACAATCGAGTATGCTGGGTATCACACAATGCAAAGAGTGATTTCACACTTGTTTGAACAGATCTAGTCTCGATTTTTAAACTGGTTGTTTTAAGTGCGGCCGCCTCGGTCAGCGAGAAAGTATCAATCGCTGTCAGGCCACACAATGGTCTGTGGCGTTTTCTGGAACTACTTTTCTAATCTGTCAAAGCTTGTATTCCCTTTCACCCTTTACCTACAACCACCCTTCCTCATGTCATTAAGAAAGAGAGGAAAGAAAACTACAAAACTTCTTATCTCAGGATAGAGAGAAAAGCTCACTGCTAGTTCTCAAATATCTTAAAATATTTCGTTGTTAGCCTATCTAATAATTACAGTATTGGTTAGAGGAAGACTAAATCTAGAGCCCTTTTTCAGAAAGCCTAGTCTCATAGAGCCATAAAAATGCTTAAAAAGTAGTTGAAAATAAACTAATGTCACATTTTCACAATTTATTTCTATTAATAAAACTCAAAACATAGGGTTGTTAAGTAAAAAAAAAGCCCTGTTGGAATCTTTTGACTTTATTCTGGCATTAACTCTATTTTGAAATAACGCATCATAGAATTAATATTGCGTCAGAGCTGAACGTCTGCGCGGTAATTTCTCGCTTACCGAGGCGGACCCCTTAAATAAAAATAATCCCAACTTATTATCACACTATCACAATAAATGGTACAGAATTCCGCACGGACTTTCTCGCTCTATTGTTTAAAAATGGAGATATTTACTCAAAATTCGTAATATAATATACACTAGCGAACTCGAGAACAAATTGCGCTATACATACGTAAAACTTTTTTTACTCAAGGTTTTAAATTTTATAATTCTATTTTTTTAAATTAACGTCTTCATTTGTATATTTGGCCCGATAAAAATATCGATATTGAGTCCCCAAGGGTCAACACTTCGTATTAAAATTTTGATTTCCGGTTAAAAGGTTCGGCATTTTATTAAGGGATGCACATCTTATGGTTATCGCATTGCTACAAAAATTGGAAATGAAATTTAATCAAAATCGTTAAAGCCGATTTTGATAAAATGGATTTTTTTCTCTTTCCATTCTTAAGGAAACTACCCTTAATTTCAGGGTTGGATATCCAATTACAAAAATTCCTCGGGGTAACCAACCCTATGAAAATCCTAGATACCAAGTTTTAGCCCAATCGGTAAAATAGTTTAGGCTCTGGCCCAAGGTACATACTGACAGATATATGGACAGACGGAATTGCGAAAACCACTTTTTAGGGTTCGGGGGGGTCATGAGACGTCAACATCCATCAAAATCTCGAATTAATTTTTTTTTTTTACGATCAAAATACTCGTACTTGCTCTACCTGTAAGGTAGCGAGAAAGTAAAAATATTGATACTGGGTCCCCAAGGGTCAACACTTCGTATTAAAATAACAACTTCCGGTTTAAAATTTTCGATATTTTACTAGGGGTTGCACATCTTATGGTTATTGCATTGCTATTAAATTCCTCATTTATAGTAATAATAATAATAATAACACCACGTCTAATGGGTTGGGAATTGGGAAGGTTGAATTTAGAGGAAGTGAACCCACATTTGTGTGGAGGGAGAGTGGAAAACCATTCAGGAAAAACCACCCCCCAGTTCACCCGACCGAGATTCGAACCTCGATCTCCCCGTCCTCAGCAGTCTGGCTCAACCAGTGCGTTAGCCAACTACGCCACCGAGGCGGGTCCTCATTTATAAATTTTAACCAATAAAATAAGTAAATATTGACTATTGAATCTAAAATGATAAAGACAGATAATTGCTGTACAAACATTTCCCCTAGGAGGTTGAAAGAAAGAGCGCATTCACTTTTTGAGAGACTTACTTATTTCTTACTTTATGGCATTAGCGAATTATTGCGTTAAAACCTGAGTAGTATCTCTTTACAACTAAAGCTCACTAAATTGTATTAATATATTTGTTAATATCTCAGAAACTATTGGTTTTATAAAAATATATTTTATATGAAAGATTTTATTTTTATAGTACTACAATTTTGCAATGATAAGTTATTTAGTATCTCAAATAGTTGCGGAGATACGGAAATTTCCGCTTTTGTAAAGTGCCCTAAATGTCATTTTGATGGGAAAATGAAAATATCCAGATTATTTATCTTAATCAACGCCTAGATACGAATTTTAATCAAAATCGTTAAAGCCGATTTCGAGCAAATCGATTTTTCTCTTTTTGCTTTTTATTAATTTACTCTTAATCTTGGGGTTAAAAAGACACACAGACAAACGGCATTGAAAAAACCACTTTTTAGAGTTCTGGGGGTCATGAGACGTTGACATCCACCATAATTTCAGAATATATTTTTTTTTACGGTCGTAATACTTTACCTTTGGTGCTAGATAAGTTAAAATATATATATATATATATATAGGTTTTATAAAAGTATCCTTCGAATAAAATATTTGTATTATAAATAAATCAATATATTTGCAATGATAATTAATTTCATATCTCAAATAGTTTCGGAGATATGATAAAAAAAATAAGAATTTACGCAACCGACCGGAGCCCTTAAAGTCATTTTGCTGAAATATTGAGAGTAGCCATTTTGTTAGGAATATTTATAAATGTTTATAAATGAAATTTAATCAAAATAGTTTGAGCAGATTTTGAGAATGTAGACTTTTTCCCAAGATACCAAGTTTTAGCCCGATCGGTAAAATAGTTTAGGCTCTAGTCGGAGGTACAGACAGAATGTTAGACGGAAATTCAAAAACACTTTTTTAAATTCGGGGCGCTATGAAAAGTCGAGATTCTTCAAAATCTCGAGTTCGATTTTTTTTACGATCACAATACTTTCTTTATTTGTAAGATAGCGAGAAAGTAAAAAGAAAAGAGTAAGCTCCCTATATAAAACAAAAGACGAACCCTAAATTTATTAACAAAATTTGAAGCGTTATATTAGCAAACAATTTATTGTCATCTTTTAAATATATAGCTACTAACATACGTTGGTTATATTAACATTGAACACCATATTTGGAGCGCAAAATCAATAATATTTTGGGAATCGATCCATTTCGAAGAAAGTGTTAAAAATTGGTTACACCATCCTCACATGCTAGAATTCTACAAATGCCAGAATTCTCAAATATTACATTAATAAATTTTTATTTCCTATAAGTTACTTTAATCAAATGAAGAATAGGATCGCATTGCATGATGGTTCATCATAAGCTCCGCGGTCCACACAGAAACATGGATAGGACCGCAAGTTATACAGGTCTGGTTTAAAGGAACATGTGTTCAAAATGAAGTGATGGAAACCTCGTAAGCATTCTAGCAAAGAAAAGACGTAAAACCATAATGCGAAGAAAACAAAAACAAAGTAGAAATAGTTGGTCCGGAAATAAACCCTAGCCCCCCCGAGTCAAGGGGTAGTAGATGATTACGGTCTCTCTTAGATTAAGGGCCAGTTTCATAGTCAGACTTAGTGCGCCTAAAGTGCGAGTCGATACTAAATACAGGACGACACCTACCTAGACCAAAATGGAATGGGCCAGTTTCGCATATGAAACTGGCCCATTCCATTCAATTTTAGGTAGGTGACGTCTTGTATTTAGTATAGCGCCACACTTGAGGCGCACTAAATCTGACTATGAAACTGGCCCTAAGGCTGTATTTCTCGCCCTAGACAGCCTCTACATCCTTATCCACCGGTCACAGGGGTCATCGAGGTTCGAATCTCTGTTGGGGGGCGTTTACTTAGTGGTTTACCATTCATCCGCCACGAAAATGCTGATACACTTCCTCTAAACCAAACCTTCCATCCCTAACACATTATGGTAACTACCCGAGTGATTAGTGAAAAAAAAATCGCGGTGACAAAACAAACTGCAACTTAAAAAGATTTGCCGTGATGCTAGTTGAACAACGCTGAAAAGCCACCCTCTGGTTTTATCCAGGCTCATTGAAGTTGTCTGTGAACTGTTTTCATGATTCAGAACAATAATGGCTTGAATAGCTTTTATTTGTTCATGACCCACATTTTTATTCCTTTTGCTTATACCACTTGTTTAGTTTTGTCCGTATTTTATTGGTGGTGTTAGGAAGTATCAAATGAAATGCTTTGATTTTGCTATTGCTACAGCGCTATATTTGCTTAGTTGCTAGACTACTTTTATTGTTATAATTATTAACACTTATTATTGTTAATATCATTATTATTGTTATTATTAATAATTAGTATTATTAATCAGGAAGGAATCCATTGGATTATAGCTATACTCACTACTTTGGCGGCAATAGTTTTTTCCTCAGCAAGTGGAAATTTAGTTTAATGCACCTTAATAAACGGCTTCATACAAGAGTTGGGTGATCTTTGAACAACTGGTTCATACTATAGTTTAGTGAACTTTAAGAAGCTGATTCGTACTTGAGTTGAGTGGATCTTGAACAGCTGCTCCGTACTCTTGTAGGCATATTCTATTAAGATTTGCTTTAGATACTAAAGTTTTTTCCTCCGTTTTTGCACCTTTTTGTTTTGATAACTGATTTCTGGGAAATATATTGAACCTTTTATAACTTAACGTGTCATTACGCCACCAACTTTTAGCCTACCTTTATTTTCTGACCAATGTACGTTTGAAGGAAGTACATTTACAAAATACAAACATATATTTTGCGCTCAACATTGATAATATTTTATTATTATTATTTTATAGGTATTGATAATATTATTTAAAAGTGACAGCTGCAGATCATATGACTTGACGTATGAATACGGGAAAGTAGATCTAGTAACATTTCTAGCTGTCAGATATGCCTCTTCTTAATAAAATTGGTGTATAGCTCTCACAGGCACCTACAAACACTCAACCCACATTTATTTACCCTCCTCACCCATAAGTGTGTACATGATAACAGTGCAATGTTCTACCAACCTACCTACCCAGGCTAGTTACCCACATTCTAGTGCTTTACAAAATCTAGCATTCTACTCATCATATAGCACGAGTCACCACGGGCTACCCTCATTTACGGATGTGACTTACATGTTTCGTCAAGTGGTCTTAATAGATTACCTTTTGGTGTGGAGGTCTAGATTCGTGTCTTGGCTGAGTGCACTGGGAATGTTTTTCCAAATGTGATTCAACAAAGTGATTTTTCTATCCCTCTTCACGCTTATATGGAGACATTTTCTCTAAATATTTTTTTGTGTAACGTGTCAAAACTGACTGTCAAACATTTTGACTTGTACAATCGAACAAACCCTCAGAATGGTGGAAATTTATCATATATAGTTCTAATATGCTCCTATCATTTGTGGCAGAGATAGACTTACTGCGATATTAGTTGACGTCCTACTCGACGACACCTCAATTGCCCCAACGAACGAAGTACATCAGCCGTGGAAGACAACACGAGCTAACTTCTAATTCACGAGCCGGTGGAAGAAGAAATGAGCGAGTGATCGGTTGAAGAGAGGCCAGCTGGTCGGCGAGCGCGCAAAGTCCGGTGGCGCAATATGAAACCAGCCCCTCCCCCCCTAAATGTACTTGGAATAGTAATGGCCAATTTATCCAGATCCATTGGTATAAATACGATCCTGTTCTTGGTTCACGTTACCCATATTGTATTCACCACCCGTCGGAGACACTGCTACTAGATACACTCTTGACATCGTAGAAAAGACAACGATGGTTGTGGCGTCAGAATTCACCTCGCCGCAGATCGAGCTATGGAGTTTAGCATGAGTATCGAGAGACATAATTGATTATGTCACAGTGCCCTTAAGGCGCATTTTCTATTAATGGAGTAGTAGGATAGTTAATGTAAAACGTCCTTAAGACTGTTTTTTGTAGGTAACTCTTATCTATTTTGTTTCCTAAGCCCTTATGGCATAGTTGATCCTATGTAAATGTCCATAAGACTATGTTTACTGTAGGTAACTTGTTTGTTTCCCTATGCCCTTGCGGCATAGTTTATTTTGTTGAGCTATGAGCTCTTTTATACTATGTCCATAGGACATAGATTATGTATGTCAGTTCTGACTTTTTGTCTATGCCTCATGCGCTCTATCCTTCTACGTCTATTAGACTAGGTCGCAAATATTGGGGTCATAAACAGACGTCTTAGACTGTTTGACAATGCTGCGGCTATAGAAAAGCGTAGGATAAAATATTGGAAGTTGTCAGGTTATCTGTTGCTTTGTTTCACGACCTAACTGGTTATGTTTCACACACCAGTCATGTAGGTGTCTAAGTCTGTACTGATTTGAGGTATGCAACCTGTGGATGGGCTACTCGTGTTTAGTAGTGGCTCGCGGGGTTATGTTTATTATGTACGGCCTGCTTGAGGTGCCTATAGAAGTGATCATGTTGATCTCATTAATGAGTAATGTTATTGTCCCCGTTGCAGGCTAACTAAAGTTTTATACTATTGATTGCACTGGCAGTACTATTTAGGAAAGGTCCGGCCATAGTATTAATTGCTTCTAGATGCCTGGTGATTAACCATTGACTAGGTTTACAGGATAGGTTTCTCATCAAGGAACATATTTCACTGTAATTTCTAACTCTGTGAGGAGTTAACTCTCACTAGCTAGCTAACGTTAATTTCTAACCTTGTAGCTCCTTAAGACTAGGACTAAGATAATGATTTTTATTTTGGTATTAAATGTTATGTTATGTTGAAGTAAGCCAGACTGGCATAAAGAGTAAATAGGTTATTCTTGTCGACACCGTTTCTAATTTCAAATAATTTAATGTCATTTTCTATTGGGAGTATTAGCTGCGCTCCTGTTTTAACGAGTTACGAGTTCTGGTGTTTACACCAATGACCTAATAGTGCTGGTTGTATGGTGTAGCCAGGTGCTTACCACCTGTTATTGGGGTGCTTCGCTAGGCTTCGTTTCCCGCTCTATTGGAATATCGAATATTAATATCACTGGGGTTATTTTTATAAATAGTATTTTTATTGGCGTCCGGACTTTCGAAGATCCTGATTTTTGACTTACGAATTATCGACGCTCTATTCTATTTACGAATAAATACCATTCACTTTAAATTTATCGATCTGAGTATCTTACAGAAAAAGTTTATTTTTAATTGTCTTGATAATTGTTTATTTTATCCTAAATAAGCCCATACCAACAAGATTATTAAATTAATTTTAAGTGGGCTTTATTTATTAACAACTACGGTACCCTCGTCTTCAATCCATTATTTTATGGATAGGCTCTACAATCTACACCCAATATCATCACTGAGTGAACTGCTGCCCTTATGGAGAAAAGCTTTATCTTTGCTCTCTCTCTCTCTCTCGTACTGTTGCCAAATCTCCTAGCTTTCAGTTATGTTGGAAGGTGGTGTCAACGTCGATAAACCAGCGTTGCCGAACTTGTATTATATTTGAGGGAAGATTGACCACACGAAAACAATAGAATGACAACGCTGTTGTTCAATAGTAGTCATGCAATTCTCTCAGAGATGTAATCCAGTAAAGGTACCCACATCCTCTAAACCAACTACCCCCTCACCTACTGAGAAGGTCGGAAGCCACCATTAAGCATGCTCTCTAGATGTGGGAGCTGTTTATAAGACCCGTGATGCTCTACTGTCCTTGCAGAACTTATTTGCAGGATTGGAAAGGCTGATGACACTAGCCAAAGTCTGTTCCCGTTCAAATGAATGTAAATATTTAGATTATTTATGTTTTACTGTATTATGTGGCGTTCACAAATACTCTTCCATTACATTTATGTGTTGCTAAATTATCCTTGGATACAGGAATCGAGCCCGGAACCTCTGGTAGCCTAGAGTAGTGTCCCGCAAACTTTTTAAGTTCACGGTACACCTTGCAAGTTTTGTTTTGTTTGGGTACGTGCCGTGGAAGCAGAAAATATAGATTACTCACCCAGTCCAATGGGTCTACGGTAAATCAGGATTAGGAAAGTATAGTCTAATTTTCTCTCCCTGAGACAAGGTGGAATGGAAGGGGACGCGAGGAAAAGACAGTGTTTTTGTAGTTTTTATGACAAAATATTTGTTTGGACAAAATTAATCAAAGATTGCTTCAGTACAAACATAGAATTTAATTTTCTTCAAGTGGTGACCTCAACAGCTCTTGAATATCTGTCAAGGGTGTCCTGGAATTTAGTGAAAACTTTTTCTCTTCATTTAATATGTTTGTTAGATAATGGCACCATGCTCATGACAGATACTTAACAACTGTTGATATCACCAAGGGAAGAAACTTAAACTCTATGTTTGTAGTGGATCAATATTTTATTTATTTTGGCCAACAAATTTGTTTGCCATAAAAATTCCAAAAACACTGGCGTTTTATCGCGTCCCCTTCCATTCCACCTTAAAACGTTCCAAGAGTGAAGTTCTTTTTCTGTGCCGTTTCTTTAACATTTGGAAACATTTTGTTCAAACCATTAGTAATTTGAGTACACCATAACTCTATAACTTCACGCAAAATCTTAAGATTATGTCAGATGTAGGCCCTACTAAAAGTATTAGTAAGTACGAGTAAATAAGAAATGGGACGATGCACGGCTGTCGCCAGCACCAACTTCAATCGTGTTCTTATTGAACAGCAATTCATGGTGCTCTGAGCTGTGGCCACACGGCACACCAAATTCGCCAACGTGGCACACTGTTTGTGGAACAATAGCTTATCGTGCCTTAGTCCTACCAATTTGCAATCCAGATTCGTTGTGTTCTTTATAACGCAACACTAATTCATTAGGAGACGAACATTTGCACGTAAATCCAGAGGTCCAGGGTACGATGCTCGTGCCCAGGTGTAATTTATCAACGTATGTAAGAAAGTTGAAACCATGTTTTCCCCTCTGAGGTTGGCATGATGGCGGGCCTCATATGTGGGAGGAGCTGAAGTGTCGATCTTCATAGAGGACCTGTCCCGCGCCACTGCGAGGATGATGAAAACCACGTGTTGGCTTGTGGAGTACTGCTCCCACTGTCTGGATAGCAAGGAGCTCTACACTCTCCCCACACATTGGAGCTAGAACCAACTCTTGTCTACAGTCGGGGTGCTTGCCAGTTGGTCAGATAGCAAGGAGCTCTACACTCCCCACACATTGGAGCTAGAACCAACTCTTGTCTACAGTCGGGGTGCTTGCCAGTTGGTCAGATAGAGAGCTCTTACACTCTCCCCACACATTGGAGCTAGAACCAACTCTTGTCTACAGTCGGGGTGCTTGCCAGTTGGTCAGATAGAGAGCTCTTACACTCTCCCCACACATTGGAGCTAGAACCAACTCTTGTCTACAGTCGGGGTGCTTGCCAGTTGGTCAGATAGAGAGCTCTTACACTCTCCCCACACATTGGAGCTAGAACCAACTCTTGTCTACAGTCGGGGTGCTTGCCAGTTGGTCAGATAGAGAGCTCTTACACTCTCCCCACACATTGGAGCTAGAACCAACTCTTGTCTACAGTCGGGGTGCTTGCCAGTTGGTCAGATAGAGAGCTCTTACACTCTCCCCACACATTGGAGCTAGAACCAACTCTTGTCTACAGTCGGGGTGCTTGCCAGTTGGTCAGATAGAGAGCTCTTACACTCTCCCCACACATTGGAGCTAGAACCAACTCTTGTCTACAGTCGAGGTGCTTGCCAGTTGGTCAGATAGAGAGCTCTTACACTCTCCCCACACATTGGAGATAGAACCAACTCTTGTCTACAGTCGGGGTGCTTGCCAGTTGGTCAGATAGAGAGCTCTTACACTCTCCCCACACATTGGAGCTAGAACCAACTCTTATCTACAGTCGAGGTGCTTGCCAGTTGGTCAGATAGAGAGCTCTTACACTTTCCCCACACATTGGAGCTAGAACCAACTCTTGTCTACAGTCGAGGTGCTTGCCAGTTGGTCAGATAGAGAGCTCTTACACTCTCCCCACACATTGGAGCTAGAACCAACTCTTGTCTACAGTCGAGGTGCTTGCCAGTTGATCAGGAAAGAGACAGTAAATGTCTACAGGTCCTCTACTGTTCTTAATGCTTGCAGTTTGTAAGTTTGTCAGGTCTGACGAACCCGAACATGTTGAGAGAGAGAGAGGTGGTCCTGTGTTTGTGCTCGTTGTGGGGGAGGAAGGTCCTGGAAGATAGTCCTGGGTGTGTCCACCGAGCAAAGTAAGCATATACAGGGAAATAGCGCAGCTGCCATTTTGAAGTGTTTGTTCAGGCGGGAGTATGGCGGCGGAGAATGTCGGGGTTGGGGGGGGATTCTTCCCCTCTTCTGGGTCGGGGGTTGGAGGCGGGTCCCTCGGTTTTCACTATAACGATTATTAGAGCAGTGGTTTCCAACTTGGGTGTCGTGGCATGTTTCGGGCGGGGTCGCAATGCCTGTTGAGGTTTAAGATTTATATTTACTTTTTCAAACTGTTTTAATGATTATAGAAA
Source organism: Timema bartmani (assembly GCA_902151455.1). Classification (NCBI taxonomy): domain Eukaryota; kingdom Metazoa; phylum Arthropoda; class Insecta; order Phasmatodea; family Timematidae; genus Timema; species Timema bartmani. The sequence goes on along the minus strand of CABFWB010005413.1, from coordinate 16,132 downwards.
GGTGCGAAATTCAAATAGAAACGTAAGTTTGGAGAAAACAACGCTATACAACTAAGTATAATGAAAGGTGATGCTTGGTGATGAATATAATTACGGACATGAACCTTAACTCGATTATAGTTGAATGGGTTGAAAAATGACACCTGGACACGAAAATCAAACCAAGGACCTTTGGCTTAGCGCGTCAATGCTATCAATGATAGGTATTAGTAGCCGATGATTAGAGGGTGATTCTCACGACGTGTCAATAAATGTTGATATTTAACTGCAGAAATACTGGCCCTAACTCGCGTTACCTTAAATCCTCCCTAAATGGCTTGTCCTAGTAAACCCAACAACCAGACCCCATGCTGTTAATGGACTGCTTTGTGAAACTAACTCAATTTTACAGTGAAGTGATACATTTTAGTCCTTCAATGGAGATATAAATTGAAGCGTGTTGGTTGATCTTTACGAGAAATACATTTCTCTCTTATTAAATGGAACGAATGTAATCAGTTTTCCCAAGTTTGAACATTTCCACTTCAGCTTAATTTCTTCCAAGGACAGTAACATCTTCCAGTAACATCGAGTAAGTTACAATAACAGTGATTCAATTCTTATCATACTCGACTTATCGACTACAGCGCTTTGTGGTCAAATTTGTCAATAGCGTAGGGCGTTCTGTCGACCAGATATGTTAATACTTCAATATTATAATCAAAGGATCACGTTCCTCCGGACTTTAAAATGTTCATTTCCAGCTATAGTAGGATCGTAGTAAGAAGATACCGTTACAAAGGTTGCTAGGATTTCTTTTACGTCAATTGTATTTTCATGACGCGTTTAACAATTTAATCTAAGGGTTAGGGATGAGGAAACTGTACTTTAAAAAATGCTCGTTAATATTAAAATAATTGTTAAATTAAATTTCCTTCATTCATTGAACATATGCTCCAGTTTACGATTATGTAATAGTTTGAGGCAAGTTGCTAGCGTGTAGCGGCTTCCATGTTGCGTTGTTATTGATACAACACGTTAGCACATTTTAAAATTCATTTTAAATACTCTTTACATAAACATAAAAGGGGGATAATATTGTGAACACTTTTTTTTAAGCTTCAACTTTTTGTGTTTTTTATCTTATTTTTGCCATTATATAAAACTTTGATTAGAACACTAGTTGAAGAACACATGTTCCAAATTTCAGTTAGCTATTACATTTTACAGGCTTCCCATACACCAAAGTATGTATGATTGAGGAATGAAATTGGGGCCACTTACTTTTTATTTTGTAAATTCGCTGACACCACCTTTTAAATGCGTTTCCACTATAATTACCTGCATCAGTGGTTGAGTGGTTTGAGACATCACTCTCACGATATACTGGTTTGCCGGTGTTGTGGAAATTGGGGCTCGATTCCCGGCCGGTTTTACTGAGGGTAGTTTTTCCTAAATGGTTTACCATTTTACTTTCCAAAGTAATGTGGGTACATTTCCTCTAAACTCTGACAAGACGTGTATTAATCACAACTTGTAAATGTGAGGAATGCCAGGCCTCCACCGTGGTTCGGATTCCACGTTAAACTGTAGGTCCTCCATTTCATCTCACAATCACCCTATCATTACACATTAGCGTAAGTGCGTACAACCCGAACGGGTAGTAAGACGCGGTACTAATAATAATTTCCTCTAAACTACAGTTGTCCCACCTTACCAGTGTAAATATGCGGGTAGGTTGAACGGTCACCAAAAAATATATATCCCTGGTAGACTATTATTTGTACCTCCTTTCTAAGTTGGGGAGGTTAAAAGAGTTGAGTCGTGTCACAACACTGTGTCCAAACAAACTCTTGCAGTCCCTGCAGTTATCTGGCGGTGGTCGTTGTACCCAACTACATAACAAGCACAGCTCGTTTCTAGTGGTTTAGACAAGGAACAGTTCTCACTTTCAAACAAACCCGGGCGATAAATAAGCTCCGGTTGTTGGCTGTTTTTTAAAAAGTGTTGTCTTGTATTTTTCGAGCAGGTACAAACGAATCCCCCCCTCTCTTCTATCTCTTCTGGTCTGCGGTGGTCCACTCTTTAAACTCACCTCTGCTCGCTCTCTAATTCTTTACAGCGACCGAGTCAGAGACATTTACAACACATCGGACACTATCGCCGGTTCATCAGATTCCATCGCCTTTTATCACATTTATATGTTTCTGGAACTGTGTTTGCTTTAATAAAATAAGTAATATCATGAATTAAACAGGCCCTATATTTATAATATACATATATATATGTAGACCTATCTATATTAATTAAATGAAGAGTCTGTCATGAACAGTGCGTGATATCTTCTGCACTCAGAGGTTTGACATTTTAAAAATTAGTAAGCCCCCGTGCAAAACTTGTGCACCTCAAAGCCAAAATTTAAAAAAATAGAATATATGTATCTATTATATTAATACATATTAAATTAATTAAAAACCTGGTTGAAAACTAAAAGGCCACGGGTAAACTAACTTTAAAGTTACCTTCCACGTCCAATCATTTCTCCTGGACAACTTCATGTACTTTATCTATATATATAATATACTCTACATATGTATGATGTTCTGATAGTGGGCGTGTTTGTGAGTGAGAGAGGCGTGTGTGTGTGTGTGTGAGAGAGAGAGAGAGAGAGAGAAAGAAAGAGAAAGAGAGCGATCAATACTTTTAGTTACAATATAGTTCTAAAAGAAGCCGTTTTTTATTATGTATTCGTATTGTAAAGATGCTTTTTGCACAAATAGACTACATTATTTACACATTTTAATTAGAATTAAAACTCTACGTGAAGAAGGCTTCACCTTGTTTATCTGAATGTGTGTGTATAAGCTTATGATATTGAGAAGATGCTGTCGCAAAATACACTATTGATCGTACATAATAAGTACCCACTACATAATTACAGAATGAACAAGTTCCACATCATGAAGGTGATATGAATACTTGTTTAATACCACTTTGTTCTCTACACATGGATTAGAGCTTGGAATGTCGTAAGCTCCTCACATCAGCTCTTAGGTTCCAACTTACAGTAAGAACACAAGTTGGAGGGATTGCTTGAGAGGCTACAGCTGAGTGTCGGAACACACCGTGTAATCTTGAGATGCTACAACAGTGTCGGAACATGCCGTGGAATCTTGAGATGCTACAACAGTGTCGGAACACGCCGTGGAATCTTGAGATGCTACAACAGTGTCGGAACATGTCGGAACATGCCGTGGAATCTTGAGATGCTACAACAGTGTCGGAACATGCCGTGGAATCTTGAGATGCTACAACAGTGTCGGAACATGCCGTGGAATCTTGAGAGGCTACACAACTGAGTGTCGGAACATGCCGTGGAATTGGATAGATTTATCAGTAGGGCCCGGGCTTTGATCACCTAAAATTGATAAAAAAATAACCTGAAAGTTCTAAACAAATTACTCCAAATTTTCAAAAAAGCATCTGATATATGTGGACAAAAACTCGTAATAAATGCACACTAAACTCTTGCTTTTGCTAAATAGCATTGATTTACAAAATATCTGTTATTAGCTGCCCCATCCCAACGCAGCCCTCTCCAACCTATTATGGTGTATAGCCAGGAATGTGTATTTTGCAACCAAACAAACAATATCTTCTTCCTCTGACAACTATGTGATTAAACAAATTATATTTTGATTATTTATGAATCTATAAAATATCGATAGTATTTAGACAAATACTTATTCAACATGAATGCCTAAATATGTCTCAAAAATGACTAAAAATTACTCAAACTAAGAAAATATGACGTATAAATCCGAACTGACAAAAAAACTATAAAAAAATTTCCTAAGTCAGGGGATCATGAACAGAATTTATGTACACATGAGCATTGTCTGTGATGTATATAAAAAAAATATGACATGTCATCAAAATACGGGCCCTATTTATTGCATCAAATTAAAGTAAAAAATAAAAATGTTTCACATCTCTTTAAATAAGAGTTCACTTATCAGCCTATTGCATTCAAAAATGTAATATTTTATCAGGTTTTCAGAAGACAGGATGAAAAACTAAAACGAGTCTCTTGTTGCCATATTTTTTGTGTTAGAAAGAATATTTAATGGTAAAACACACAATGTCTGCTTAGAATTAATTAATTTAAGAAAATATAAAACATTAAATATAAATTGTATTTATAACAATCTTGTTCAATCCGGAGCGACTTCGGTTCAAATCTTTTAACTTAGATGCTGTTTCATCAACAATATATCTTTGTATAGTTTCCCATTTAAAATAAAATGGAGAAAACTTATTTCTCAGAAATGTTTAGAATAGTAACGTTAACAATAAATAAAAACTACAGATAATTTAATGTTATGAAATATGTTTTGTACTCTTGTTTTAACCCGTGATATCTTCATATTCTCATTAATGGGATTGTAAGATACAAGTTATAGGAAGTGTACTCAAATTTGCGTAGAGGCTGAGGGGATGAACCATTTAGGAAAAAAAACACCTCACTACACCCAGCCAGGGTTTGAACCCATGATCTCCCTGCCCCTGGCAAACCAGACAAGATGATACTGACGCCGCTGTAGCGTGATCATTGGTGTTGATACTAAACACACTTATAATTACTACTCTAGTTAAAAATAATTTTTAAATCCAGCAATATTTTGGCTGTTTTAAGTCACTTTTTGTAATTATAGTTTTTTTGTACTTATGTGTATGTATCTTAATACGATTTAGTGAAGGGATTATGACCCTGATCTGTCATTAGCCTTAGCCTACAGTATAGCTGTTGCATGCAAACATAATAAATAGCTTATAATGAAACATGACTGATCAGATACATGAACAAATATTTCCACATTTTCTCATAGATGGCAGTAGTGTCTGAGAGTATCGTTGTACTGCGTGTATGCTCACACAATAGCTCTTTCAGTTACGGAGGTACAGCTATAGTGTGAGCGGTCGATCTGT
>CABFWB010005413.1:0-10614 GCA_902151455.1 Timema bartmani | reverse complement strand
GTGGGGGCGATGTAAACCAATTGTGCATTTTGGTATAAAAGCACAATTTTTTTCTGTAACATGTACTACATACCCATACGTTGATTTTAAGGACGGAAGCCACCTCGGCTCTCACCCGGTTCACCAATGGCGGCTATTTTTAAATATGGCCCTTATACTTGAAATAATATACATTAAATATGAATAAACCATTGAAAGTTACACCTTATTTCCCACTAAATCGACCCCGAAGAACTTGAATACAGTGTCAGAATTAGTGTACAGTGCCATACTACCGCATAAGAGATATATTTAAACTTTTTTTGTGTGTTTTGTAATTCTTTATTGCAGGATTATCATGTACAATTCTGAGTTGCAGGATACTAAGCAGACTAAAAGATTCAATTTTATAGGATGCCCCCGGATGAATGTCACTAACACAATAACGCCATAGTTAACGGCGATGGGGAGGGGGGGACATAGGTTTGAGTGAAAATCCTTCAGGTTTGGTAAGATGGATGGTATCTGTACCTGCAATGGCTCAACTTGTGTGTGAATTCAAAGCTTATGTCGATAACAAACTGGACATTGAAGTTAGTCATCATGAAGACGGGTCTAGGTAAATTTTTCGAAAACAAGTTATTCGAAAATCAATTTATTGAAATTCGCTGAATACAAAACCATCGCTAGTAATTTTGTCGAAAATCAATTTTCCGAACGATATTTTTGTCGAAACCACATTTTTCGAAAATCAATTGCCCAAAAATCAATTTCCCGAAGTGAATTTACCGAAAATCAATTGTTCGACAGTCAAATAATCGAAAATGAATTTTTCGAATAAGCAATTTTTTGAAAAATCAATTTTGCGAATTGCATTTTTTTTTTTTTCGGAAAATCAATTTAGCAAACTGCGAGTTTTACGGAAGCTATTTTATCGAAGACTGGGAATCACCTACCCCTACCCTCACCCTCCATAGGGAAGATTACCCCTAACCTAACCTAACCTAACCTAACCTAACCTAACCTAGAATTTTATTATACTTTGAAATTAGGCCTATCGGTCGAAAAATTTATTTTCGAAAACTTCCTTTTTGAAACATTTATTTTGAAAAACAGATTTGAGGTAAATTCATTTTCGAAAAAGAAGTTTTCGAAAAATCTTCTCGTTTGAAGAATTTCTAGATCGAAAATTTGGTTTTCGAAAAATTGCATTTCGACAAATTTATTTCCGAAAAAATTATTTCGAAAAATTTAATTTTGCCTAATTGGTTTTCGAAAAAGATGTTTTCGAAAAACTATTAGTTCGAAAAATTGCTATGTCGAAAAATTGGTTTTCGAAAAATTAAACTTAAAATAATTGAATTTCGAAAAACATATTTTGAAAAATTGCTATTCGGTAAACTCGCCGGCTACCCATAAAGACACACCCAACAAACAAAATCAATTTCTTACTCATGTAACGTTGATGGTAGAAGTTATGGAGTCTATGGGAAAATCTTTTGCCGATACAGATGAGGTGTTGTTGGTTTTGGACACAAGAATGATTTGAGATACCGCTGCCGTAACTGCCATGAAGCGCTTAGAAAAAGTGGGCAACGAGCAAAGCTATCAATTCATGGAAAGCCGGGTTGTATCTCGATCAGTTTTACTTACAGACATCGTCAAGAAAAACAGGTTTCCAGTTATAAGCAGTCGACATGTTAAGCATAAGTCAAATGATGAACAACAATTATTAGAATCTTTATAAACGTGACCGTGGGTTATTTTCAAGAATGTATATCGTAAACTAAAGACGTGATGTTGACCCAGGATAATTTCTTAGCTTCGGAAATTGACCAGCTGTTGTGCACTTCTTATATCCAGATCCAGGCAGAACTTAAGGTGATTATGTCCTTAGGTATGCAGATTACATTAGGAAACTATTCGTTGATGAAGTTCTTCGTTTAGATGTCATATTCAATGTTTATGTTGAAGATAGCCTTAAATCAGGAACCAGGAAAAAGAGAGGGTTATAATCAAGTGTGGCTGCCAGAAAGTTTGTTTGAACAGGTGTGCATGCCGTTCAGAGGAACTCATGTGCACAGCCCTATGCAAATATGATTACTCTGGTAGTTCTTGGATAGTAAATAAATAAAATCACATTGTTATATCTTATCGTAATTTCTAATTTTGTAATATGTACTTTGGCTTTTGATTAATGTTGTAATGAAAGGAAATCAAAGTGTTTCGTTCTCGTCTGGCATCTCCATTCATCTGTTTTATATCTAAACCCTTCCCATTAGAAAAATGCACCTTGCATTAATGCATTAAGGAGTCAACTTTTTTTCATTGTACATGATTTTCGATATTATATTTGAGTTCCTCAGCGTTGATTTAGTAGGAAAGGGGGTGTTGTATGCTATGATTCCAAAAAAAAGTATCTCTTACTAGGTGCCACTTTTAAAAATGGCTACTATAGATGAACCGGGTGAGAGCCGAGATTGCTCACGTCCTTAAAATCAACGTATAGGTATGTAGTACTACATGTGACAGAAAAATTGTGCTTTTATACCAAAATGCACAATTGCCCTGCTTTTTGCTACATCCCTCCCGGACTATATCCACTTCTAAGGATTTGGACTACCAACTGGGAAATTGATGACACGCTATGTTTAATCAAGCAGGAAGATTTGAATAAGATAGTTCGTGATCTAAGGTTAACCAAAGAGCAATCTGAACTCCTTGTTTTTCGGTTACATCAATGTTTTCAGATTTTCTGTGAAGTAGTGGATCTGTGACGGTGTCAAACTCAGCCTCGTGAGGACAATTGAGGAGCTGCTTGGATAAATAAGTAGTGACTCTGGTCTAAAAAACTGAGTTTAGCGGGCGTAGGGCTCATTGTGCTGACCACATTACACCCTCTATCCACAAATGTTGGCACTATCATCGCCAACATGCGGCGGCCGGTGTGTGTAGTTCGCTTGTGGGCTGACGCCATGTAGTAATGGAAAGTACTTAAAGCAGGAACTAGAACAACATTGTATCGACAACTCAGTGAAGTTTATTGCAAGTACTTCACCATAGAGGACAGTGTGGTGACGATATAAATGATATTATGAAGTAATTAGGCATTGAACACAATCCTAATGAACAACGCATATTTATTGATGTATCGAAATTAATTTTTAAAGCAGTTCTGCCGCATAATGTAAGTAAATATATATTAATTCTTCTAAGTTAGTCGTTTCTAACCTTTTTCGGAGTGCGACCCCAATTTTTGCCTCTTGAGATTGTCGTGACCCCCTTGCTTTTGGGTCCTAGATTGTTATTTGATATAAAATGAACGTATAACTATTATAAAAAAGTACCACTCACTTTTAATCAACCATTAAAACATAGAATAAAATTATAAATTAAATGGGTATGTATAGCATAAAAAAAGTCATAAGAAAATAAACATCATCTCCACAGTTAGTGGGATTATTGAGCCTGCATTGACACAGCTTGTTAAAACTTGGCAAGAGTGGATAAATAACCAATCTAAGATTCGTATCTACGCTAAGCCACTTCCCATATTTGGTTTTAATGGCAGCCACAGCAGAAAATCCGGTTTCGCAGAGATAGGACATGGAAAACTGCAAGAAAATTGCCACAGCTTTTGCACTCAATGTTGGGTACTCACTTTCAGCCAGAAGCCAGAACTGTGTGAGTTCACATATCTTAAATTGGTGTTCTGGGAACAGGTATATCAGCTTTTCTTGTTCACTTATTGGCAGCCTCTTTCGTGCTTCCACAGAAAAAGAATTTCGCACTCACTTATTTTGACTCATCTCATCAACGGGTTCCTTAAAATAATTTTGAATCCTATTTTTAGAAATTTGAGGTGGTTGGTGATTAAAAAATTTATTAAAATCAGGCAGCACATTTTCATATCCTTTTAATAGTTCGTTCAGTCTTGATAACATGTGAATAAAACCTCCTTAAACTTAAGCCAGCCATAAATTCGTTCCCCCACCCCTCCCCCCAAAGCGGTCACCTTGTCACTTTAAGTTAAAAATTTCGATCCAGTCTTTCATATATATCAGCAAGATATGCTAGTTTTCACGAGATACTGCTCTAATTATTTTTTTAACACCCAGTCTTACCACCCATTCGGGCTCTACGCTTATGTAGGCCTACTAATAACGCTAATGGTTTTAGGGATTAGGAAGGTTATATTTAAAGAAAGTGTACCGGGGCTGGTTTTCCCTAAATGGTTTTCCACACAAATGCGGGTTCACTTCCTCTATATTCAACCTTCCCCATTCCTAACCCATTAGTGTAAATAGTACTTAAGCGTATAACCCGAACGGATAGTAAGACGTGGTACTAAATTAATTAACTATGTCGCAAGCTTTGTCAGCTTAGCACACACTGCGCATGATCGGATGTTGACCATTCAGCCAAGGAAGTTTCGGCAGCAATCGGCTTTTATGCGAAAACGAACGAGAGCTAACAGAAGAGAATTGATGAGCTTTACGGGTATTCTGCAGGTGAACAAAGCAAGAGCCTGCAGTGCTACTCACCCAAATATGAGGCCGCTGCAGTTAACTGTGTCGGTATGTAGTCGGAAGTAAGATAATCAAAATAAATTTGAACTATTTGAGCCTATTTTTTTTTCTATTTGAATTTTGAACTTTACTATAATCATAAAAATCCCGTAGAATAGTAGGCCTAAATACAGTAAAAGGCTGTATATATATTCTTCACAAACTTTGCGCCACCCCTCCGGATTAGCGCTGCGACCCCCAGGTTGAAAATCACTGGTCTAATTCATGCCGCTGACTTGAAAGAAACGTATGAAAGTATTTGGAATATTCTAAGTGCAGTTAGGTACCAATACTACTCTTGGCATGTCTGTGGTGAATACTTATAGGTCTTTAGAGAGGTTTCACAAAATATTGTTCTTTTCAATGTTTGTGGGGCAGTCAGGCAACAGAATATTGTGCAACAAGGGGTAAATAGAAGAGAATCTACCCGTAAGTATTAATTTAAGTATGTTTCACTGGTTGAAACAAAAATGTTACTTCTTCCACCTTTAAACATAAAAAGCTTGGTTTAGTGAAGATAAATAAAATAGGAAGTGGATTCACCTATCTTGCAGACGTTTTATTCCAATGCTAAAGGGAAAGAAGGAATATTCATTGGGCCTCAAATAAGGAAATTTCTGAATTAAGCAAGTTGTGCGTAGATTTTTTGGAAACAGGAAAGAAGACTATAAATCTATGCTGGCAACATTACTACAAAGCTTTAAAGATATGAGGTTCCAAATGTCTTTGAAAATTTATTTTCTTCCTTTTCATATGTTTGTTTTCCCCTTAATTTGGAAGTTCTAAGTGATGAGCATGGGGAAAGATTTCATCACAGCATATCCAAGATGGAAAATCCTTATCAAGGTCGCTGAGATGCCCTCATGATGGGAGATTACTGTGGATTCTTAACAGAGAATGCAAGATGGTCCATATAAAAATATATTTGGCAATCATGTATATGTATATTAAATGTACATATTACCTAGAATGATAAATAAATTGATAAAATTGTTGTATTTTAATATTTAAAAAAGTTCCCGATGACGATTGTATATTATATTTATAATTGTATGGCACTAACAATAATTGGTACAGTAATTGACTAAAAATTACATTTGAAGATATCTTTAGATGTAGACTAGAGACACAAAATTGAGTTGCATTTTTGAAATCAGAATATAAATTTCCTTTAGAATCAACCACAAGTCCCGGAGGTATGAAAAAGAACAGAGTAGTGAATACAGTATTATATTATTAATGTAAGCTGACAGTCTTTAAAACACGTCCTAAGTCAAGTTTTAATTCAATGAAATATTACCCGCTTAGTTGATCGCTTGATCTATGGCAGTGGTATTCAACCTGGGGTCCACTAAATAATCTCAGGGGTACGTAAAATTTAATATTTATATCTCATTTAAAACTTATTATTTAATAAATTGTTTTAGATGTGGCTTATTGTATTTGTTTTAGATGTAGACTATCTAACTTTCACTATGCACCAACATATTTGGGAGTACGAAGTTGTATTATTATTATAAAAAAAGGGGTAAAAACAAATGTTTGTAGTTATAGACCAATTTCTCTCTTAAACACTTTCTCCAAAGTATTCGAGAAAATCATACATGAGCATACTTTCCACCACCTTAAAAATAAACTTTCAGATAATCAACATGGCTTTATAAAAAATAAATCTACTGTCACTAATTTAGTAGAATTTCTTGGGCATGTTGCCCCTCAAGTCTCAGGTTTATGCTATTTATTTTGACCAAAGAAAGGCATTTGACTCATGTCAGCATAGTATTATTCTCTCTAAACTTGGTAATTTTGGAATTTCTCACTCATATGTAAATTGGTTCAGCAGTTATTTACTCTTTGCTGATGATGTAAAATTATTTAAAACTATCAAATCAATTGTAGATTGTATAGATTTACAAAATTATGTAAATGGTATTCTACAATGGTCTTTGGAAAATGGAATGTCTATTAATAAATCTAAGACCAAATCTATACCTTTTACTAGGAAAACTAATCCTTTCTTTTTTACTTATAAATTGGGCAGTGAAAACTTAGTTCGCACCCTTTATATTAATGATCTTAGTGTTCTCCTAGATAACAAATTTTATTTCCACTATCATGTTGACCATGTCATTTCCCAGTCATTGAAACTACTTGGACCTATTAAATTTATTATTTCATCATTTAAGAAAGTTGACTATTTTTTATGTCTGTACTACTCCCTGGTTAGATCTAAGTTAGAATATGCTACTGTTGCTTGGAATGCCATTACCTTAACTGACTCTTTTAGGTTGGAAAACTTTCAAAGAAAATTTGTCTCTGCGTGCTATGATAAATTCTTTAGTAACCGGATTTATTATGATTATGACAGAATTCGAAACCTCTTAGAGCTCCAAACTCTCTTCTCGCGTAGACTTTATTGTGATACCCTTTTTGTTTTTAATATTTTCAATAACAAAATCTGTCTATAATATTTAAATTTACAATATTCTGATCTATTTTTTGCATATTGTTACCGCTTTTAACCGTTATTTGTTATTAATGCTATTTTGTTATTATTAATTACTTTTTTTTCGTAACTATTCATCAGTATGTACCATTATTTAGCCATTTTTGTTTATCATATTTTCTCGTGTAAATATATGTATTTGTATGGTACTTGTGTACTTTTCAGTTCTGGCCTGTTATAGGTCTTACGACTGTTGGCCAGCACTATAATAAAGGAAATTTAAATTGAAATTATTATTAGCACCGCATCTTACTACCCGTTCGGGTTGTACGCACTTACGCTAATGTGTTATGGTAGGGTGATTGTGGGATGAAATGGAGGACCTACAGTTTAACGTGGAATCCGAACCACGGTGAAGGCCTGGCATTCCTCACATTCACAACTTGTGATTAATACACGTCTTGTCAGAAGTGAAGGAAGGGTTTGGCAATCAGATAAATCTGTGCCGGGACCGATGATTGAACCCCGGACCCCCAACACAGATGTCTGACCACCGCGCTAAGGCGTGATTATCGTAATAGACTGGACTGCTGATGACAGGGAGATCAGGGTTAGAATCCCGGTCGGCTATACTGAGGTGGGTTTTTCCAAAAGTATTTTCCTACTCTCTCTCCACGCAAATTCAGGTACACTTCCCTTAAATTCAGCCTTTCTAATCCCTAACGCACTAGCGTAATTAGTCCATACGCGTATAGCCTGAACGACTAGTGAGACAAAGTGAAAATGAAGGCCACCTGCTGAATCACACCCTTAGTCTGGAGGGAGGGGGTAGTTTGCTGTTCTATTCTTACCGCCACCTCATTGAATCATTACAACCCACAGTCATTGAACACGGAAATAAATATCATTGTTTCATATTTTAATGAGCAATTTATCCCCGAGCTAATAAAGTGTGCGTTGCTCCTGCCAGGGGTAGGGGGAGAGGGAGCTCGACTAAACGGATTGTCCGCTAAGCACAAGCTCAATTGATTGGTTAAGTGCGATTATTCGCCGTCTCGAGAGATATCTCCAGCTTGTAACAAGAGTTGTCTGCTCCCAGGAGATGGCCAATATATTCATACGAGGCGACGTGTGATGGGCGGAGTAGCTGCGAGCAACAAGGAGACAACACTAGGGACATTCTATGTCATGTTCCTCGTCGACAAATTAATAAAACTCAATATTGTTTTATATCTATTTACTATACAATCAGATAATCAAACAGCGGAGAAAATCTTCAGGACCTCTAGGTTGCGAGTATTGCTGGGATATGTAGAGCTCATACGTAATTATATATGTAGTTCATATATATATAAATTATGAAATGTATTTAGTTAATATATATAAAGTCTATATATATTTACTATATAATATAAAGTTCATATATATAGTTTTTATATTTATATCAAGTGTTTATAATATATAGGCATAGTCTATATATATAGTCTAACATTTAAACATTTAAAAAACGGAATTACTCAAAACTTTGTAGGCCCCTATTATTTATTTAACACAATTTTTGTTGTTAGTTAACTGTCTAAAAAAAAGTTACTTTCAATTTCTTTCAATTCCTTCTTTTAATATGTATGGCTGTAATCTTATTGAGTATCAAGATATAAGCTTGGCTTTAAATACCGCGTGTATCTGAAACATTGCAACAAACTCCGGCAGTTTATTCCTGAGGTACAAGTAACAAGTAGAAATCACAACTTGTGAATGTGAGGAATGCCAGGCCTCCACCGTGGTTCGGATTCCACGTTAAACTGTAGGTCCTCCATTTTTAACAAGTAGAAGGATTGATACAAGCAACCCAGGGTCCGTCTCAAGGGTGGTATACGCCTCTAAAAATCAAGATAAAAACGATATTATGAAAACTGCTTGCGCTAGTAAAACGAATTTTTGCATACTAATTATTTAAACCATGATTATTAATAAACTAAATGTATTGTACTTGTACTACTGCCCCCTCTCTCGTCCCCCATCATGTGAAAAATGGGGGTTGTCACCCTTATTTTGGCAATAAAATATGTCAGAGTAAGTATTACCAATTTTTGACTTCAGATTACGAAACACAGTCAAAATTAATACACAAAATGCATCTTGGAGAGAGTGTCTAGCTCTCCCCATTTTCGAGATAAGAACACATGTTTGATTTCAAAGACAAGTGTTAATGCCTGCCAGGTAGGCAGCCAGTATCTTAGTGCCGTACATTGGTGTACGTCATGGCCTTCCCCAATGAGGGTGGGTAACAGGCACAATAAATATAGTTAACTAATCATCATGGTTTGAATAATTCGTATACAAAAATTCGTTTTACTAGTGCAAGCAATTTGTATAATATCTCACATAATATCCTTTTCACCTCGATCTTTAGATATTTGACCCTGGGCTGCTTGTATCAAGCCTTCCATTTGTACCTCAGGAATAAACTGCCGGGGTTTGTTGGAATGTTTTAGATAGGCCTACACGCTGTATAGCTTATCCATTCGACGTTTATTCAGTAAACTTGAGTCTAGGTTGTATTTTGTATTTCACTTGTTTTCAGTTTTTATTAAAATTATTTTGTGAGCTTAAGAGAGGGTAAAGGGTGCCCTCATGACCCCTCCCCCTCAGACATACCCTAACCCCCTCTCACTCCACCCTGGGCACGACACTGAAAGGTCCAATTAAGTGTTGGGTTGAAGATAATGGTTTGTTATTAATCACAGATTTGATCCGAAACTTACAAAAGAAATGTTCATATGAGCGCCTACATGTCCATTAGATAGGTTATAGTCGTATCGCCTTAAGGAAACCTTATCCTACAGTTCAATATGTTACTAAATATATTTTCCTGACTTTATGCGCCGAGCTTTCTTGTAACAAAGTGTGTCACTTTTAACAGCTGTAAATTATATTTATTGACCTATATTATTACTAGATAGGTCATATATAGGCCTATATATTTAATATTAAAAGAAAAAAAAAGTTCTCGGTTTAGCAATCCGACTATTGTTAGTTAATATTTTTGTCCGTTGATTTTTTTAAATAATTATGATTTATCTCAACTTAATTATAATACAATAGGTAAACAGCCTTGGATATCAATAAATCAAATTGTGGAAGTCAACTTACACAATGACAAATATAGCTTATACATTTTAGACCTTGTCGGGAATCAAGGCTGGGTTTCTAGAATCATTAGCCATGCACACTGATTTAGATAAGGTGTCTGTCCAGGTTGTAATTAGATCTAATTATATATATATATATATCTTTATAGCTTTCAGACATTATTTTTGCACTATACAGTACATGTATTTTAGATCAATAATTATAATTTTGATTAAATTTATTAGTAAATCCACTTTCAAGAAATTTAGATTTAAAAATGGTTGGCTCTCTGCATTTAACTACACCAATCGGGCAGGGATGAGGAAGAATCTTAAGGGAAATTTGTCCTTAATTTCGTAGGCGTACTTGTGTAAGTGCAGCAATAAGCTTTCACGTTCCTGACGCCTTAGAGTAAGTATTTCTTGGAGGAAAAATGAGAAACCATTCTTTTAGAAAACTCCACCCGACTGGGATTTGAATCCTGACCTT
>CABFWB010005412.1:30121-45332 GCA_902151455.1 Timema bartmani | reverse complement strand
TTTTTTTATTTGTTTTTTTGGTTTGAAAATTCTCTTTTGTCTTATAAACTTTCTTAGAAGGTTTCTCCTTTATTATTATTGTTATTATTATTATTATTGTTATTATTATTATTATTATTATTATTATTATTATTATTATTATTATTAAAGCTTAGCAAAGGGTTAAAACATTTTATTTGTGGGTTTGTTGTCTTCTCTGAAACACTTTGGATTTGTCTACAAGCTTTGAGTGCTTACCCCAAAATCGCAGAGGTTGACTAACATAGTTATCGCCTTAGGACCCGATGTTCGTGGGTTCAAACCCAACCGAGGTTAACAGATTTTTATTGAGCGATAAAATCATCCGTAGCACAACTTCCTTTGGAAGGAAAATAAAGCCGTCGGTCCCATCTCGATGTGGCATGTAAAATAACCCTTGGAAGGTTTGTGAAGATACCTTTACCGGCAAAATTGGCAGATACTTTCAAGCTCACTCATAGAAATTCAGTTTGGAAGCTACCGCACAGCAGTGTCTACCAGATGGTGCAGGTAGCAATAACCATCCGAAGGCTTGAGTGCATACCGAGCTTTGGATGGATAGAAATTACATCAAACCACAACCTTCGGGTTGTTTAAGAAGACGTGTTTGTTTAAAAATTAACTATAGGTCAAATCACTTCGGTGGCCACGTGGTCTAACGTGCTACTCTCGTGGTGGACTAGACTGTCCATGACGGGGAAATCGATGTTCGAGTCTCGGTACGGTGTACTGGGGACTTCCCCAAACCTTATAATCTACCCTCCCTCCATGCAAATGTGAGTGTACTTCCTCTAAGTATAACTTTACTAATCCCTATAACCATTAATGCAATTATTACCTGAGCATATAACTCGAACGGGTAGTAAGACGTGGTGCTAAAAAATACATATATATATATATATATATAGGTTACTGAAATATGTTTAATTTCTTTGAACACATTCTATTATTATTTGTTCATATTTTAATTCTTTGGTCTATATAATTATATGTAAATTTTATCCACTCGTAATAGTAACAAGCTTACCTTGTTTATTTTCATTGTTTCCACTATGGGGAAGCTTATCGGAGAAGACCATAGTGTAGTCCGTCAAGGTAAGACTGTAGGGTTTCGTCATAAGCGGAGCGCACACATAATTATATGGCATTATATATATTTTACTATTTAAATATATTATTGTCATTAATGAAATTGGCTTAGCATGTTACAAGCATTGAAATTTTATTTTGTATAGCTCTCCTCTGTATTGTAACTCACACAAACTTTATTCGGATATACAATTTGACTAATTACTTCAACAGTGAATACAAAGCCTACCTTGATGTTCACCCATCTACAGTACAGTGTAATTATGTTAATTAGAAACTTTATGAAACAACAAAAACAATAAAAAATAAGTTTTAAAAAATCGACCAAATAAGGTTAAAAAGTTTCCTTTACTGTATCTCAAAAAGCACGTGGCAAAAACACACTAGTCTCAAACTTCTCACTCTTAATAAATTGAAAAAAAAAATCTTCTCTAAACAAGACGTTCTTCCTTTTGCTACTTGCGATTTTGATGGTTATTAATTTCCAACTGCAAAATTAATTAAATACTTTGGAAAGGGAAAATAAGGGAGCTGAGGGCAGGAAACGGATGAAATAAATTCAAGGAGAGCTGTAAGTAATTTCAATTTGAAGCTGATGTTGGGAATCGTAGACGTATCATGACTCTATTGTCATGAGCTTGGGAGCTTCTACAGTCCAAATTCTTAGGAAGAACCTTAACTGACAGCTAGAAAAGTCACTATATATAGCCTACTTGTGATCTACAGTGGTTACTTTTGATAGATCTAATCCAAAACTTTAAGATAACAATAATAATATAGTGAAATATCAATGTTAACCTCAAAAAATATANCAGTGGTTACTTTTGATAGATCTAATCCAAAACTTTAAGATAACAATAATAATATAGTGAAATATCAATGTTAACCTCAAAAAATATATTTTGTGTTTTCTAAAATCTCTTCATAGCATAGTCATATTATAATTGCATACTTGTGATAGCTAATAAATTAGTATTCTTAAAGCCTGACACCTTAGCTCAGTGAGTAGCGTGTCTGCCTATTTAACTAAGAATCCAGGGTTATATTCCCGGCATGGCAAAAAAAAAAAAATTTAGTGAAATATAGGTTTACGCCTTCGCAGTCATGAATTAACGGTTGGGGGCTGGTTGTTGTGTCTTTTATAGATTTAAGTTAATCTATAAGTCATGTGCTGATATATTATTATTTTAGCACCGCGTCTTACTATCCGTTCGGGTTATACGCTTAAGTACTAATTACGCAAATGGATTAGGAATTGGTAAGGTTGAATTTATAGGAAGTGAACTCACATTTGCGTGGAGGGAGAGTGGAGAATCATTTAGGAACCCCCCAGTTCACCCGACTGAGATTTGAACCTCAATCTCCCCGTCCTCGGCAGTCGAGCTCAACACGACTAACGCCATCGAGGCGGGTCTGATATAATAGGTCGGTTCAGAGAGCTCTAGTTAAATAACTCAAATATATGAGAAAAAGTTTTTTTTTAATTTGGTTCAATTTTGTACGTGATTGTAATAGATACCTCACACTTTAAAAACCAAACACTATGCATAATTAAAATAATTTTCTAATAACAAAACACAATGCACGCGATAAAATTATTTTTTCTAAAATGGTGTGTATAATATAAACAAACGGTTTATAGCCATTTGTTTTTCATCAATATAATTTAATGAAGCAATAATTGCTTTTATTAATATTTCATTTCATGCTCCACGCTTTTATGCTCGTTCTGGATATTAATTATTTTAATTACCGTTATTGGTAACAATAGAAGTATTTAATTACTCGTGCTGGTGGCCACGCGAACCAAATGTCAGTAAAATCTAGTAAAGCTTGCCACTGCCAATAAGGTCAGGGTTTGAATCTCAGCTGGATGTAATGAGAATACAATTTAATAAATGGTTTCTAACCATCTCCTTCAAGCAAATGCGGCTACTTTATAACTAAATTATATCTTCCTCATCCATATACAAATAGTGTAGTTAAAATATATACACCCCAATCGATAAATAAGACACAGAGCAAAAAAATGTTTTAATAGTTTTTAAAAAGTCTTTCGAATACAGGGATACATCATTAAACTATTTACAAAATTATCTTCTAATAAATTGATTTATAATTGGATACCTATGTGAATAACTTATAGTAGCAAGTAGTTAGTGATCCATACAGGTCGCATAGTCTAAACTCTAAGGCGTCACTTTTGCAAAGAACTGTACTGACAATGACGGGGAGATTGGGGTTTGAATCCCGATTGGGTGTACTGAGGGTGTTTTTTTACCTAAACGATTTCCACTCTCACTGCATGCAAAATCGGGTACATTTAGCCTATAAATCTTCCTTATTCCTTACACATTAGCGTAGTTTTATTTATCACTGCGTCTTACTAACTGTTCAGGTAACACACATATGTACTATTTACGAAAAGGAGTTAGGGACTAGGAAAGTTGAATTTAGAAGAAGTATACCCGCATTTCCGTGGAAGGAAAGTGGAAAACCACCCTCAATACACCCAACCGGGACTCGAACCCCGACATTCCTGTCATCGGAAGTCCAGTCTATTCTAAGAGTGATGCCTTAGACCATGCGACCACCAAAACAGATGTTTTTTCCTAGCTAAGATACTTGTCTAGCCTAAGTGGGTGGTTATATTCAGTTTAAAAATAAAGTAACCAATATCGACAAATGTCACTATATTTATCTTACATCTGTCAACATTGGCATCAGATGTTAGAGGTGGCAGCTGATTAACACTTAGCGAATAAACACGTGAGTGTAGATTTAGTTGTGTCCATAGAAATCTAATAATAATATTTAAATATTTAATGGTGTCTTTTGCCAACTTAATTTAGGAGCTACTTGAATTAAAAATTTCCGGCCCTGGTCTAGAAAATTGAGATCAACTGCCGAGGGCTGTGCTGACAACATGATATCCTCTATCAGCAGAAGTTGGCACTATCCTTGCCAACAAATGGCAGCAGCTTGGTCAGTAGGACTTGATTGTGGACTGAATCCAAGTTTATTTTGTCTATTGCTGATATAGCTTAACAAAACACAAAATTTTATTATACTTTGGGCTATTAGCACTTTGAGCCATATTTTTTGTAAACACTGAATAAATATTCTCAAATTCTATACTGTACAGTAGGATTTCACTAGGAATAAACTTTTTTTAGGTTTATATTGATAACAAGCTATATTATTAGTGCTTCGTATCTATCAAAAGTGACAGCTGCAGATCACATGGTTTTACGTATGAATACTTAAAAGTAGATCTTGTAACTTGTATAGTTGTCTGATTTTGCGTTTCCTACGAAACTTGGACTATATTTTAGTAACATTCAAATATTTAAGTAATTATTTATTACATAATTTAGCAGACACCTCAAAGCGATTGGCCCTTTTCATTTGGTGGGGAAATGCAGAGCCATGGGAACAAATAGTTATCTTCAAGAACTTTTATTGTTTTGCAATTTTCTTTTCGGAAACGGTTTGTTCAAGAATAGAGCATGTTGATTAATTTATACTTTTCATGTACACACCTCCTCTATAATTTTAACAAGATCAAAGATCGATAAAATTAATATTTTTCAATAGAAAACTACCGGCTTTATAACAAAAAAAATTAACAATTAATAAACATCGATGTGTTATCTTAGAAGGGGTATTGAAAATATGTACATAGACATTCCACTCGTTCTCGAGAAAACTGATTTTTCCAAACGAATGATTTTTCCGCAAGACCTATCCGGTAGTTAGCGCCATCTACTGTTTCCGCGATACATCTGTTCTTTGTTGGCGCGGAAGGATACTTTGGTTGGTTGTGAAGCCACGCCACGCCTTTCACCCTCCCACCCACCATCCCACAAAATAAGTTTGAGACTTGCACTCGACAGGGCCAAGGGCCTTATTGATAATTCCATTAATCCATAACCTGTAACACAAAACTGACATTTTTAAGCCACCGACTGGGATCAAACAAGTGTTCCTTAGACCAACAGTTAACCTCTCTAGCCAATAGGAGTGAACGAAACTTTAGTGACGTCATTGTAGGCTAGACTCTCTAGAACATAAATAGAGGGACATATTATGTCTATGTCGGGGAAATGAGACGATGTGGCAAGTTGACTTGGTTAGTGCCTTTCTCAAAAGAAGAAAAGCCAGGAAAAGGACTTTTCCCCTCAGGCAGTCACAGATGAAGTTGACTTTTCTTTACCTTTTTTTTTTTAGCTCGTCTGTCTTCAAAGTTAAATACGAGCTGTAAAAGGAAAAGAGGGAGAGAGAAGAAAGTAGTGAAAGAATGAAGAAAAAACAAGGTGAAGGGGAATGCAAAATAAGATGAAAATATGTCACGCCATTTTCTGCTACTTTTCAAACAACGGGAGGTGGGTGGGTGGGGGTTGTAATTATTGCTCAAGACAGTTGAAAAACGATTCATGTTGGAGAAGTAGTTCATTATATGTTTAGGAACTAGAAACCTGGATATTTCATTTGTCTAATTTTAAACTATTTAAGTTACTATTTTGATGTGTTTTTGCAAGTTATTATTTTTATAATATACCCCTATTGTTAGTTTATTTGCTGCAAAACTTCTAAATTTTTTAAATGTATAAAGTAAAAGTAAAATTAAGTAAAGACGCCGAGTAAACTAATATAAAATATGTACAATACATATCATTTTATTACTATCACTAGCATTAATTCTATTGATAGTAAATTAATCAATATCTTAAAAATAGATCGACCAAAGTAAAACTTTCTTCAATTCATTTTAATTAAATTACGATACAATGAGTTTTCCCTCCTTGGGCATTATTTACTCTTAAGGCGGGGGATGTATAAAAAGTGAGTTTAGGCCAGTGTTTTTGTAGTTTTTATAGCAAAACTTTTGATGTCTAAATATATAAAATATTTCTCCATTAGAAACACAGAACTTAATTTTCTTCACATGATGATATCAACAGTTGTTGAATATCTGTTGTGAGAATAGCGGCATCAGATGATAACATTTTTAAATTAAGAGAAAGCGTTGTCATTAAATTCCAGGACACCCTTGACAGATATTCAACAACTGTTGATATCACCATGTGAAGAAAATTATATTTTATGTTTTCTTTTGACCAATTTAAAGTATTTTGATATAAAAACTTCAAAAATACTGTCCTTAGCTCGGGTTAATTACACTCCCACCTTAAAAATAAAATGTTTGGATTCTTATTTTACTAAGATATTCATAGGAGCGTGTAAAACGTGAATGAGTACTATGATCATTAACACCTCCAGAAATTTCCGAGTGGTCTAAAATGTAAGAAAGCGGTTTAAATACTGACCAGGTTCAATGAAGAGGTATATGGGAGTATGGGTGGAAAGGCCACAAGAGTTATTATATCTTTGCTTTTCTTATTTTATCTTCTCTTCATGCAAATGAGAATTAATTCCCTCTAAGATATATTTATAATTCCAGCCCTTTGGATCAAAAAATTATACGCCTCTATGTCAAACTTTAAAATAAGATTAATAATAAGACACAAACTTACAAACCTTCTCATATAATATATTTTAGTTTGAAACAACATTTTCAAAAAACGTACCATCAGTCAACTATTCTTAAATTTATTTCTCTTTCATATAATGTATATACATTTATCTACACATATGAAGCCATTTTGAAATAAATCATTTGCCAATAGCCCAAACGGATAGAAGGACGCGGTGACAAAATACCTCTAACTGGATCATCAGATCCATTTTTAGATTAATTTTAAAGCAATTTAATTTTTTTTTCAACAAACTACCTTTGAATGAATTCTTATTTAAAAAATAAGTATATATATAATATAAGTTAATGCTTATTACACAATCCAGTTTAATCAAAGTCCTTATAGTCGTTTTCGAAAAAAATATAGTTTTCAATAATTAATCATCATTGAAATGTCTTTAACTTTAGATATAGACTTAAAAAATAAAATTCACCTCAAGGTATGACCACATAACATTCAAATATCAATAATAGTTTCAGCTGTGGCCACAGTTCTAGATAGACAGATAGACAAAATGCTAAAGACCAATTATTTTTATCCTGAGGGACATACAAAACGTCCATCATAATACTGCGGTAAAAAAGTCTCGATCATAATACTATCTTTATATTAGTGTATTTAGCACCACGTCTTACTACCCGTTTGGATTATATTTACTCTATATACACTGATTACGCTTATATCTTAGGGATTAAGGTTTGATATAGAATAAGTGTACTCAAATTTGCATGGAAGGAGAAAAGAAAGCCATTTAGGTAAAAATAAAAAACACCTTCAATACACATTACCGGTTTTTGAACCCAGATCTCCCCAACATTGTCAGTCCAGTATATAGTAAGAGTGATGTTTTAAACCATGCAACCACTGAAGAGCACCATATGAGAAATTAAAATTATGAAATTGCTTTAAATTTATAAAATAAAAGGTTTTTTCTTCTCCTGTGGCTATGGTGAACATGTTTAGTATGTTTCTAGATCTAATGTGATGATATCATTATATTGGGTGTCCACAGAGTCTACACACAGGTAAATTACACCTTGCGACAAGAACCATCAGATATTCCCCTGTTTCTAGTTAACCATTCCTTTGGCAAAACCTTTGCTTTTCTTAATAATCCTAATACATTAGAGTTTCGATAATCCAACCTTGGGTTATCTGACATTCCGTTTAGTCCAACATATCCTCATAACATGCAGTTTACATTGTTGGGAAGTATCCGCATGCATATAATTTTCCCACTACCATAGTTTCTTTGTCAGTGAGTGAGTCACATATCTCCGTGAATGTGTGCACTGTACTCGTTCATAATGTCATTGAGTTTTGCATTTTCCCATTAATGTAAATTTTACTGTGTGAGAAATATGACAGGTGAAAAGAGTAAAAAAGTGTTTCTTTTAATTGAAGAAAAACTTCAAGCCTTAAAAAGAACAATTACTAACAAACCTTATTTCAAACCTCTTCTGCACTTCTATTTGAAGTAATTCGGATTTGTTTCTCTGCCTCTTCCCCTTCCTTCTTCAACTGTTTTCCGTATTATCCGACATTTCGGTAATCCGACCACCTGTCAGTCCCGTTTAGGTCGGAGTATCGAGACTCTAATGTATTATTGTTTTTTTATGTATTTTATGTTTTCACGTTTTATAGGACGTACACGCACGTCTATTTACCTATTTTTGGTATATCCATGTATTTGCCTATTTGTCAAAACTTTATGGCCACCTTGTAGAAAGGTCACATGTTACATGTTTCAGTCTGGTTCAGCGACATGTGTACGAAAGTAAGCACACTACCACTAAGAATGACCTGACACAGAGTATTGTTTGCAAAATGATCATTACAAAGCCACCTACGCTCTGTCGTATAAACATAACGTGAAATAAATAAATCTTGAGGGGGAGGCACGTTACTTTGTCCGGAAACTGAGAGGGATATTTATTTTCAAAAAACACATGAACCTATTTTCACTTTTCCACATTATTTCTGTATATGAAAGTATGAAATCAATATCAAGAGTTTTGTGTGCGTCATCGGAAATGTAGTATATGAGGTTGGGGTGATTGTACTCATGGCTGAAAGGTTAGGGAATCTGATTTATGGACTTAGTACATATTGAAAGCCCGTATCATACTACATATAAAACCTAGCTTAGAATATAGCTCGAACCTGACTTCTTAAGGGCCTGTATAGCCCCACAGATAAAGCCTAGCTTAGGTAGTACAGCTCAAACCTGACGTCTTAAGGGTCTGTATAACCCCACAGATAAAGCCTAGCTTATGTAATACAGCTTGAACCTGACGTCTTAAGGGTCTGTATAACCCTACAGATAAAGCCTAGCTTAGGTAGTACAGCTCAAACCTGACGTCTTAAGGGTCTGTATAACCCCATAGATAAGGCCTAGCTTAGGTAATACAGCTCGAACCTGACGTCTTAAGGGTCTGTATAACCCTACAGATAAAGCCTAGCTTAGGTAATATAGCTCGAACCTGACGTCTTAAGGGCCTGTATAGCCCCACAGATAAAGCCCAGCTTAGGTATTACAGCTCGAAACAAACGTCTTAAGGGCCTGTATAACCCCACAGATAAAGCCTAGCTTAGGTAGTACAGCTCACACCTGACGTCTTAAGGGTCTATATAACCCCACAGATAAAGCCTAGCTTGGGTAATACAGCTTGAACCTGACGTGTCAAGGGTCTGTATAACCCCACAGATAAAGCCTAGTTTGGGTGGGTAGCACAGATCTACCAAGATCGTTCAAGAGCCCATCTCCCTCCACGGTTAACACCTAACTTAGTTAAGACAGCTCGAAATAAACGTCTTAAATACCTGTATGACCCCATGTATAACATTTAACATTGGCATATAATCCAAACGGGTAGTAAGATTTTGTGCTAAAAAAAGCTGTTCCTATGAAAATTGGGCTGTACATCTAGTTACTTAAAGAAGACCTAGATAATCTCCAATCATTCGAACCTGATTTCATTTCCGTCTCTCGTTTCAAATATACATAGAAATACTCTGAAAGCACCTGAAGTTAGACGACCTAGTATTCTCGATGATAGAAAGCAATAACCACTAATATTAGTCATTATTGACTTTGTTTGCACACTTATGTGGCCTCTAGTGCCTAATTGTAGCTTGTTTTATAGGAAAAACATTAATCAGACTCCCGGAGCTAATTTATCATTTAGTTAATTAGACTGCGCTAGTATTTTAATAAGCACGTTCATCCCCTATACCTTAAGGTGGGGTGTAGGGAACGGTAGCTAAGGGCAGTTTTTTGCAGCTTTCATAGCAACACTTTTTTTTTGGTCAAATGAAATAAAATATTGCTCTAGTAGAGCTAGAGGGTTTAATTTTCTTCACATGGTTATATCAACAGTTGTGGAATATATGTCATAGGCATATCGGTATCAAATGAGAAACATTTTAAATTAAAAGAAAAAGTTGTCATTAAATTCCAGGACATCATTTAAAGATATTGAACAACTGTTGTTAATATCATGTGACGAAAATTAAACTCTATGTTTCCATTGGAGAAACATTTTATTTATTTTAAACAAAAAAAGCAGTGCATAAAACTAAAAAATACTGCCCTTAGCTTGTTTACCCTACACCCCCACCTTAATGACGTGATATAAGGGAGGGTAACTTAAGGGGAGTAGCCAAAATGAGTAAGGAGTGAGGATGGGAAAACCCGATTTAAAAATAACATGTTGAATACCACCTCAAGTGCGGCCGGCCGATATTCGAATTTCAACTTCATTACCAATAAAGTTTTTTTATTTCAAGCCTGACTCCTTAGACCTCGTGATCACTTGGGTAGGTTTTGTATAATTTTATTCCTAGGACATAAACTTTAAAAAAACCACAATGTATGCACAAAACAAACTAAACTAAAGTGTTAAGACAGGATACAACTTTAATGCATCAAAATATAACTTTTTTTCTTAATAATGGTGGCGTGGAAGGGAATGCAAGAAATGGCCCGTATTTTTACAGGTTCTATTAAAAATATTTTTGGGGGGGAAACTGAATAAAATATCGCTTAAATAATTTTTATACAAAGTTATCTCAACAGTTCCTGATCAATTATCTTGATTCATGATCAAAGTGTCATTTGAACGGAAATATTTTATATGCAGAGAAATTGTCCTCTTCAAATTACGCGAGTGTTCATGAAACTTTTTTGACATTTTGTTCATATAATTTGCGAAAAAAAAGATAAATGCGTCTACTGACGTGATATTTAATTTATTTTATCCAAAATTATTTTTTGATATAAAAAACTATAGTAATAATCTTAAACATTCAGATGTTGTTTTCATTTTTTTTACCGTTGTTTTACACTACAACAAGACCTAAAGTGGGGATGGAAGGAAATGCGAGAAAAGTCCAGTGTTTTAACGGTTTTCATGGCAAAATATTTTTTTGGCTAAAATAAATATAATATTGCTCTAGTAAATGGAACGACTTCTTCAATCAAATTCTGAATGCTCACGAAGGATCCAATTTAGGTGAGGCTATCGAAATCCATACTGCTGATACTAGTCCCAGGGCCAAATATTAGTGAAGTCAAAGAAGCTATTAAGAAGTTAGAGAATCATAAAGCTCCAGGTGTAGATTAAATTCTAGCAGAGTTAATACCGGGAGGGGGTGACATTTTAGTAATAGAAATTCATAAACTTGTATGTTCCATTTGTATGGAAACATGATGTATTGCCACAAGAATGGAGGAAAAGTATAGTAATATCCATTTTCAAAAAGGGAGATAAAACAGTGTAATAACTATAGAGGTATTTCACTGCTACCAACTTGTTACACATTTTTTTAACCTAACATTAATTAGATTGATGCCACACGCAGAGGAAATAATTGGGGATCATCAGTGTGGATTTTGACGTAATAGATCAACAACATATCAGATTGTTACCATGCGGCAAATACTAAAGAAAAAAAAATGGGAATTAAACATGACGGTACATGGATTTTAAAAAGTTAGAAGAGAAAAATTATTTGAAATTTTAGTTGAGTTTGTAACACCCAAAAATACTGTTCAAGCTGGTTGAGTTATGTTTGAGAGATACGCGTGGCAGGGCGCGGGTCGAATCTCACCTATTGAAACACATAATGGATTGAAACAAGGAGATGCACTCTCCCCGTTACTCTCTAATTTAGCCTTAGAATGTGCTAATATGCTATTAGGGTGTAATGCAAGAGAGTAGGAAAGGGTTTACATTAAAGGTTACAATACAACTATAAGGGTACGCAGAGTATTAAGCTTTGTTAGGTAATAGTAAGGAAGCTGCTGTAAGAAATGCAGAAATGTCATTATAGGCTGGAAAGGAAATAGGTTTAGAAGTGAACGCTGAAAAGACTAAGTAAATGCTCACAGATAGAACACAGATGGTGGGTTATAATCTAGAGATTACTCCTAAAAACGTATCATCTAATCTTAAAGGTTTAGTGAGTTTAAATATTTAGGAACAATTTTAACTAGCGATAATAATATTAGATTGTAAATTAGGAAAAGAATACTGTCGAGAATTTCTTGTTACTACTCGGTCAGTAAGTTGTTGGCGTCTCGCCTTCTGTCGAGAAATGTAAAACTCAGAATATAAAAAGCCGTAATTTTACCGGTTGTTCTCTATGGGTGCGAAATTTGGCCTCTTACCTTAAATGATGAAAAGAAATTTAGAATGTTAGAAAACAAGGTGCTTAGAAAGATATTTGGTCCAAATATGGATGAATATAGTTAGGAGTGGAAGAGGCTATATAATGATGAGCTGTATACCCTGTACTAATCACCAGACATTGTTTGGATAGTAACATCTCGCAGGTTACGGTGGGCAGGTCATGCATTGCTAATGGGAGTATCTAGAACCACGTTCAAGGTAATGAATGGTAAACCCAATGGGAAAAGATCACTGGGAAGACCCAGACGTAGTCGGGAGAGTAACAGTTGGATAGACCTTAGAGAGATAGGGTGTAGTGAGATAGACTGGATAGAATTAGCTCAAGATAGGGATAGGTAGCGTACTTTGGTGAGTGAGGTAAATAAACTTTCAAATTCCTAATGCCATAGAGTGAGTAAGTCAAAACACGGAGTTTAGTTTGAGTCGTATGGTGATATCAACAGTTGTTGAATATCTGTTATGAGCATAGCGGCATTAGATGAGAAAGTTTTGAAACTAAGAGAAAAATTGCTTGTAAAATTTCAGGACATTAAACAAATTGTTGATATCACCGTGTGAAGAAAATTAAACTATGTTTCTACTAGAGCAATATTTTATTTATTTCGGCCAACAAATTGTGTTGCCATAAAAACTTGAAAACACAGGCTTTTTCTCGTATCCCCTTGTATCCCCCCCCTCAAGTTTTTTTAAATTATGAAATGGTTATATCAACAAAAAAACTTACTCGCTTTGGTGGCCACGTGGTCCAACGTGCTACTCTTATAGTAGACTAGACTGAAGATGATAGGTAGATCAAGGTTCAAGTCTCGGTTGGGTGTACTGGGGGTAATTTTTACAAAATGATTTCCTGCTCTCCCTCCAAACAAGTGCGGGTACACTTCCTATAAATATAACTTTCCTAATCCAGTAAACCACTAGCGTAATTAGTACATAAGTGTAAAACCCGAATGGGTAGTATGACGTGGTGCTTAAAAAAACTTCTAGCAAAGTAACCAAAGCGGTATATAAACGAGCATAGCATGTCTACTAACAGGAAACAAGAAAATAATACAAAAAAAACCTTGTCTCAGTTACACTCTCTGCGACGATAATAATTTCGGCACGTAGATTGCGTCTTAATGACCACCGTCTTTGACGGCTAAACTTCCCCGTCTAGAGTTTTAAAGGGGTTTATAGGGGTGGGGGACGTTTTCGACGTGGTAACTTGTACACAAAGTTGTTAGAAGTGTTTTGGTAGAGGGTCACGACATCTAAGGAGATCGTCCGGTCACGTACGGATAAACCAGGAGTGGTCCTGTCATGTACAGAACTGGATGGTGTGGGGACAAAAGGGGGGGGTGAAATAAGAGAGTTAGGGGTGGAGGTAAGGTACCCGGCAGGCAAACTTGTACTTCCTGGGGAGGGTAACTTGGTAGTGTCATTCCTCTAGGAAGGCATGGAAACTTTTGTTATTACTAAAACTAGATTTAATATTTGGTACTTTGTGTAGTAGGATAAGTATTTTATGCTCATTTTAAAAGTTTGTTGTTCTTTTATAATTTAAAGCTGATTAAACGGATGTGTGTTTATTTTATTAATAATTTAATAAAATTGCTTTTTATCGTACAGTAAATTTTAAAACCTTTTTAAGCACTAGTTCTCACTACTCATTCTGGTTGTACGCATGTGTACTAATTACCTTAATGTGTTAGGTCGAAGAAGGATTGAATTTAGAGGGAGTGGATCCGCATTTGCGTGGGGGGAGAGTGTGGAAAACCATTTAGGAAAATACTCCCTCAGT
Source organism: Timema bartmani (assembly GCA_902151455.1). NCBI lineage: Eukaryota > Metazoa > Arthropoda > Insecta > Phasmatodea > Timematidae > Timema > Timema bartmani. The sequence continues at coordinate 31,212 of CABFWB010005412.1, read as the reverse complement.
TCATCCAACCAGAATTTGAACCCCGATCTCCCCGTTATTGGCATTCTAAATCTATTGTGAGTGGGATACCTTGGACCAATGGATCACCAAGGTGGGTTACAATTGAAATGTTTGAAACTAAACTACAAAAAAAAAAAAAATTCAATACACTGAAGTAGTTTAAAAGGTAAAGGCTATGATACAAATATTTCATTGGTATACATTGTGACAATACAATATTTTTAATTATCGCGTCTTTCAAATGATCTTGATAAAGTTGAACTTCTACTCATTAATCAAAGTTGATTTGAACTATTACTACTACTACTACTACTACTATTATTATTTAATATTATTACTGTTGTTATTTTATAGATATTAATTATATATATATATATATATATATTAAAATTGACTGCTATGGATCAATTGATTTAACGTATGTATATATTAAACTAGTTTTAGTAACGTTTCGGTCAGATACTGCACTTACTACCAGAAACCACTCCAGATGTGTCAAAATAATAATACCTAGTTCGCCGTTAAGATATATTATGACAACCCGCCTTACAAACATGCATCACATATAGTCTCATTTTAAAAGAAAGGGGTATTTAAAATCATATTTTAAAAACCAGTAAGAGGAATGAGATAAATAATTAGTTAATACCTTTAGATTGAGCTAAATATTAAAATAGTATTTTATTAGTAGTTAATTTTGAGTCATATTAAAAATTGAAATATGTCATCAATGCATTCCCATAGCATTACACTTTAGGTACTTTATTCCCCATATTCTTGTCTATAACGTCTCATTTTTTTAAAATTAAAATATGAGTCGCATTTGGGCGAAAAATTGACCAAGTCAACTTTCTTACTTTTCCGTATCAAAGGGTTTTCAGTAAGGCCCAGCGTAAGTTCAGATGTTTGTGATTTTTATATTAAATTATGTGTATAATAAAATACCCCTTTTTGTAGAGGAGTGAACCTCTTTCTTTTTATAACATTTGGAACCCTGTAATTAAAACATCCATCCATTCATTCATAGACTAGCGTTGAATATATATATATATATATATTACAAATTTTTAATAGTGAAGCCACTATATATA
>CABFWB010005412.1:0-26538 GCA_902151455.1 Timema bartmani | reverse complement strand
AAGTGAACCCGCATTTGCGTGGAGGGAGAGTGGAAAACCATTTAGGAAAAACCACCCCCAGTTCACCCGACCGAGATTCGAACCTCGATCTCCCCGTCCTCGGTGGTCTGGCTAAACACGACTGGCGCGTTAGCCAACTACGCCACCGAGGCGGGTTGGTTTTCTATTCTCCCTCTGCAAAAATGTGAGTTCACTTCCTATACATTCATTCTTCCTATTACCAAATATATTAGTGTAATTATTACATATGTGTATAGCCTGAACAAATATTAAGACGCGGTGTTATGGCATCAATGTGAATATCTATCTAGTTTTACCTTAAATTAAAATCAAGACAAGGATTTTTTTAGGAAAAATACCAAAACCATAATTTTAAAACCCCATGTTTATTATTTTCCTCATAGATTATGATATTTTTAACATTAAATAAATAGATTTTTATAACATCGAAAAATGTTATAAAAGTATACATTAAAATTAAATATTAAATTTAAACATATTCTATTAAATTGGGGAAAAAACTACAGATAAATAGGCTACTAATTAGATATGTCGAAATTCTAACTTAATACCTGCAGTAATTTATTATTTTCAATAAGGCAGCTTGATACAATATTTGTTTTAAGTATTGTTGGACAAAACCCTTTACGAACATCCAAAATTAATTCGAAATTTAATTATATTCATGTCTTGGCGTTGCACCAGATATATTGTTTTGCATATTTCGAAATACTTGGAATAAGTATAAATATAATTCCTTTATAACTATTCAAACCACCATATTATACATCTTTGAAACATATAATCAAAACTTCTCAAGGTTTCCTGGTATTAATTTACAAGTTAAGACAGACTCCTCTCCCCAGAAGACGATCTGGTTTTCAAGTTTTGAGTTTGTTAGAGACGATCGTACCAGTTTATGTGGTGATACCGAGAATGAACAGAAATCACGTTGCAATCATCCCCTGCAGAGATTTCCAAAACTTCCCCCCTCCCCTCGATTCTCTACCCTCGCCTAACCCCTTTTTTCCGTTCACCACTGCTCCTCCCGTTTTCCAGCAACCCGCACACTTGCTCAAGTCGTTCGGAAGGGATCACTCCTCCTCCTTTCCCTTAGCTTGGATAGAAGGCGATGTAAGTATCCTTCTGTCACTCTCTTTACTTGTACAAGGGTGTCCAAAAGCTACACAATGGAAATAGTACATCTCCCAACCTCTCCCACCCCAAAAAGCGACACAATGGAAATAGTACATCGCTCAACCTCCCCCAACCCCAAAAAGCTACACAATGGAAATAGTACATCTCCCAACCTCTCCCACCCCAAAAAGCGACACAATGGAAATAGTACATCGCTCAACCTCCCCCAACCCCAAAAAGCTACACAATGGAAATAGTACATCTCCCAACCTCTCCCACCCCAAAAAGCGACACAATGGAAATAGTACATCGCTCAACCTCCCCCAACCCCAAAAAGCTACACAATGGAAATAGTACATCTCCCAACCTCTCCCACCCCAAAAAGCGACACAATGGAAATAGTACATCGCTCAACCTCCCCCAACCCCAAAAAGCTACACAATGGAAATAGTACATCTCCCAACCTCTCCCACCCCAAAAAGCGACACAATGGAAATAGTACATCGCTCAACCTCCCCCAACCCCAAAAAGCTACACAATGGAAATAGTACATCTCCCAACCTCTCCCACCCCAAAAAGCGACACAATGGAAATAGTACATCGCTCAACCTCCCCCAACCCCAAAAAGCTACACAATGGAAATAGTACATCGCTCAATCTCCCCCGCCCCCAAAAAGCGACACAATGGAAATAGTACATCGCTCAACCTCCCCCACCCCCAAAAAGCGATACAGTGGAAATAGTACATCTCCCAACCTCCCCCACCCCCAAAAAGCTACACAATGGAAATAGTACATCGCTCAATCTCCCCCACCCCCAAAAAGCTACACAATGGAAATAGTACATCGCTCAATCTCCCCCGCACCCAAAAAGCTACACAATGGGAATAGTACATCGCTCAACCTCCCCCACCCCCAAAAAGCGATACAGTGGAAATAGTACATCTCCCAACCTCCCCCACCCCCAAAAAGCTACACAATGGAAATAGTACATCGCTCAATCTCCCCCGCACCCAAAAAGCTACACAATGGGAATAGTACATCGCTCAACCTCCCCCACCCCCAAAAAGCGATACAGTGGAAATAGTACATCTCCCAACCTCCCCCACCCCCAAAAAGCTACACAATGGAAATAGTACATCGCTCAATCTCCCCCGCACCCAAAAAGCTACACAATGGGAATAGTACATCGCTCAACCTCCCCCACCCCCAAAAAGCGATACAGTGGAAATAGTACATCTCCCAACCTCCCCCACCCCCAAAAAGCTACACAATGGAAATAGTACATCGCTCAATCTCCCCCGCACCCAAAAAGCTACACAATGGGAATAGTACATCGCTCAACCTCCCCCACCCCCAAAAAGCGATACAGTGGAAATAGTACATCTCCCAACCTCCCCCACCCCCAAAAAGCTACACAATGGAAATAGTACATCGCTCAATCTCCCCCACCCCCAAAAAGCGACACAATGGAAATAATACATCGCTCAATCTCCCCCACCCCCAAAAAGCGACACAATGGAAATAGTACATCTCCCAACCTCTCCCACCCCAAAAAGCGACACAATGGAAATAGTACATCGCTCAACCTCCCCCAACCCCAAAAAGCTACACAATGGAAATAGTACATCTCCCAACCTCCCCCACCCCCAAAAAGCGATACAGTGGAAATAGTACATCTCCCAACCTCCCCCACCCCCAAAAAGCTACACAATGGAAATAGTACATCTCCCAAACTCCTTCCCCCCTCCAAAAGGGATGTGAGGTGGAGTGAGCAAAATAAAAAAAGCCTTGTAAAGTTGTTCGTTGGCCTGTGTGTATACATTTAATCTCCCTACATTTCACAAATTGCAATGAATTAACCCTAAACTTTATGTATTCGCTTTGTCTATTATTAGAAAATTAAAAAAAAAACTCAAATGTGTCAGCAATACCAATTAAGCAGCCACCGAATGTTGGTGAAGATAGTGTCAACTTAGATAGATGATCATCACAACGGACCCGGTCTGGCCATTAATCTCAGTTTTTTAGACCAGAACCTCTACTTATTTATTCAAGTTACGCCTCTTTGGTCCTCATGAGGCTGAGTTGACGTTCCAGACCCACTGCTTCACAGAAAATATGGAGGCGCTGGTGGTCAAAACCCGGGACCTCTGGGTCTGTAACCAGGAACTGTTACCATTAGACCATATAAGCGCTCATAATAATATGACTAATGAACTTCATTACTGATATCCTTGTGGTTTGATTGTTGTAACCATTAAGAACTATTTTTTTAGCATAATATGTTTGGATAATTTTATGTCAAAAAGATTATCTATGCCTGTTTACGTATTACTAATTATTTCAAAAAATAGTTTTTTATTTTTACTTTTTGTTGTTGATTGGCTCATAAAAAAAAAGGTAGTTTCTCATCAAGCTAGACAATCTTTTAATAAAACATGAGGGCAATTTGTGTTGTTAGTTTTTGGCCAATTTATTTTCTCTTTAAATATCTTTGCTGACCAGATCTTTGAAAAAATTCCATCACTCCTCAAGTTAGAGAAGTTAAATAAAAATATTTTAGTGACCAAATAACATTTAAAATAAATAAAAATGGTTATTTTATATAAAATAGACTTTTGTAAATCGTAGTTTTATACAAATAAAATCAACAAAACGACAGTCCACTTTTGTTTTTACCAAGTAATTTTTTGCCTTTCAGTTTACTTTCCGTTTACTTTTAGACGTAGCAGCAACCCGTGTCCAGGTGTCATTTTTCAATTTTCAGAATTTAGAGTTAGCAAGCTTACCTCACACTTACTTATATGGTCTCGTGGTCTAAGGCGTCACTCTTGTGTTGGACTAGACTGGTGATGACAAGGAGATCTCAACTCGAATCTCGGTCGGGTGTACTGAGGGTTGTTTTTCAAAAATAGTTTTCCACTCTCCCTTTACAAAAATGCAGGTACACTTCCTTTAAATATAACCTTCCTCGTCCCTAAAATTATTAACGTAATTGGCGTATAGCCTGAACGGGTAGTTAGACGCGGTGCTGAAAAAAAAAAACTTGGCTTATTTGACTCTACAATGGTGAGGCTTTTAAGGCAGGGCCAAAGTGTTCAGTACAGATCATAGTGACACTTTTATTTTTAACTGAGTGTACATAGTACATTGCTCCTTTCTGTGTTAAATATCTCTCTTACTCTCCCATAGCTCAAGCTCCTCTATTTCAAACGACGCTTGCCAAAGGCAATACTTGAGAAGTCTTAAGTATCGGTCTTAGACTGATAGTTGAGACTCTAATCTCCCCTAAAACTTAACCTTCTTAGCCCTCCCCTCTTTATAAACTTACCCTCCACCCCAACTACAACTCTGGTCTCAGTTGTTGGCCGCAAATTTGCCATGTTTTGCAAGAGACGAGTCGTCCCAACTTTGGTTTTTGGTGAATTTACCCGCAGATGGAAGTGTTTTTGGACAACAGTTCCGGGGTCATCGGATCGTTGAACGTCTGTTTGGGACATTGTGAGACGGAGACTGAATCATGTTTGTTGTGTCTCTAAGCGACGATAGAACTTAAGTAAAAACTTTTTTTTAACAATAATTAAATAAACTCTATAAAATCAAACTACATTTTGGTTTTGTGTCAAGCATTTATTTTCTATTTTTAATTTTCTTCTATATTAAATATATATCTTATGAAATATCTCATTCCTATTATAACATTTTAAGTGTTTTTCTTCCGCGCGGTGTTTTTATCAGAAATAAACAGCTAAATTTGTATTGAACAGAATTAAGAATATAATTTTGTCAAAATTAAATGTAAAATTTTCTATTTCTCACGGATTTAATAAATTTACATCCCTTTCTAAATTTGATATATTTTTTAATGGCTATCGTATATCAGTTAAAGTAAAACCAGGCATTAGATTATTTTAAGTTATACTATCTTAGTATCTCATTGTACAATACATTTTGAACAAAGCTAGTTATTTGCTTATTTTAATTCCAATCTTGACACTTAATTCATATGAAAAACTAGCATTGAGATTGAAGAAATTATAAAATACAAGAGTTGGTTAAAGTATAAATTACAAGATTTGGTTTGTATATAACTAATTTCTTTTATTAACTGACCAAAGTTAGCCCGCGGCTTCACTCGAATTTAATTAAGGTATTTTAACTTCTTTTTTTTTTCCATTGACAAACAAAAACATCATTTCAGACACGTGTGAGGTGAGTGAAAGGTTTTATGTCATTGACGTAAGACATTAATGACTATCTGTAATAAACAAAATACATTGCTTACATTTTTACAGTCCTTGTATAAATACTGGCTCTATATCAAGAAGACTTGGTTGAATAAACGCAAAAATAAATAGTTTAAATTTACTCTCTAAAAACAAAATTGAATTAACTTACAAAACTTACACCCATTAATAAAGTACATAAATTTACGGCACAGATGTAAGCAAACTAACAGTTGCTCTTTTACGTGAAGGTATTGTTGTAATTACCACAAAAAAAAAAGTCTAAATTTGTTATCCAACTTCCAAGACATTAAACTGAAATCGATTGTAAGAAGAACACGACAGTGAACTCCTTATCACATCAAACAAAATTAATATTTTGGCTTATTAACAAACATTAAGCTAGAATATTATTCGCAGTGCTAACGCATTCAACACAATTGACAGCTTTAAAGGTTGGAAAAGAATGAAAACGACTTGGGACCAGTAATTTATGCGTGCACTAAGATTCCCGAAGAAACACGAACTTTGCGTCCCCTCCCGAACCCCCTGCCCCCTCTTCATTGGGTTGTGATATGTTTTGTACCCGTGCCACGACGTATTTTGACTAGTTACACCTGATTTGTTCAACACTGCTTCGTTCACTGATGAGCTTATGTGATGATATATAGCTTACCCTGTATTTTTTTAAATAAGGAGTGCAACAGAAAAAGTCCCGTCTCAATCCGATGAATAATTTTTGAGTTTACTAGTAACAACCAAATAGACGGATTGACAACATTTCTAAAAATAGATTTGGTCTTCTTATCGTTTATATGACCTATAAAAAAAATGCCACAATCATTCTTATGTACAGACATACCTTAGAGTTAAGTTAAAACATGAATAGATACTATAAATAATTTTATTAATACCTAATGGAGATGGTTGCAAGAGAGTTGATTATAAATATTTAAGTGTTGGTTTGTGTATGTAGTTTTAAAAGTAAAGCATTTATCTGTTTGTTTGAATACATTCTCTAAGATACCTACTTCCTACTTAATTTTTTATAAATGTGTACATATTTACTATAAATGATTAGGCTACGATCTTGATTCATTTACTTAAAAAAATATTTGTTATATTTATACAATTTAATTAAAACCTAGTTAAAATATCCCCAAGATAAAAGTTTAACAAATTATAACTTAAAATGACTAAAACAAGTTCAAACTATTAGATGACGTAAATACATACAATTATTTTCCCTCGTTCTCTAAGCCATCGTTGTACTCCATAGAAAATACAAGAATAAAGTTTCAGGAGCTACAAACTCTTAATAATCTGGATTCAGATAAACATAGTTATCTTTCTGCCCCAAAATAAAAAAAAACCCCATCGTAAGCTCGTGAAACAATCAAACTCTAATTAAATTCCAAATACTTGGTCTAACCAATATTTCCTCTTCCAATCCTTCCTTCTTTCCCCCTACACGCCTTTAACTCTCTTGGTGGTTATGGAAATTAAATTTTGCTATTTAAGGAAGAATCTTCGTAAAACCACTCAAAACCTCTCACTATTCCTATCCCTCTACCCCTTCCTTGCTCTCCCCCAATTTTGAATTTCTTCACAACTTTACCCCACTACATAATGAATTGCTATTCTTGCTTCTTTGCGCTTCGCCATTCCAATCCAAAAAGTTCTACTACCACAAATTGTGCTGGTTAAGCAACTTTGTTTCATTAATACTATTTTTTTTTAAATGAATACGAAGGTTTTGGAAATTATTTTATGTCTTATTGCAAGGGAAACATTTTATATCTAACGGTCCTCCTACGATTTTTCTTCTGGCTTCCTTTTTTTATTCCCATTTTATCTTGTAAAAAACCAATCCAATTTTGGCCTCGTGTTAAAGAGTTGAGCCTGCGTGACTTAAAAATGAAATATTCTACTTTAAGGGTTTCCCCTTATCTTCATTCTAATAAGATTATAACTTCATTTCTTTCTTATATATTTGTATATTAAATATACATATATATGTTTAAATTTACACTCTATCAAGGGATGCTAGAATGCTACATTTTGTTCTATCTTAGAAGTATTTACTCGCGCCGGTGGACATGCGGCCTAGTTGTCATACTAATTTAGTCTGGATTGTTTATGACATGGGGAGGTCGGGGTTTGAGTACCAGCTGATTATGTCAAGAATTTTTTTTTTCGCTAAATGGTCTACCATTATTCCATCACTCAAATTTTGGTAAATAGCCTTAGATTCCACCACATAACATAATATATACATATGTATATACACATATATATGTATATATGTAGTATAACTCAAATGGTTAGTAAGACACAGCCAGGGAAATAAGGTTGACATAGACTACAAAATTTTAAAACACATTAAAGCGGAACTTTAATAATTTGAATGTTCTTTAAAATGTTTGTGCACAGCTCTGCAAAAATATTTAATGAGCTTACGCTTGTAAAAACGAACTCTACGCACACTATCATTGTAACTACAGTAGCCCCATGGCTTCTTTGGTGCTGACTGACAGTCAAAATTTAGGTATATACCTAATATTTGACTGTCAGAAGTGACAGCACTAAACACATGTTTTTGCAGATCATATGGTTCGGCGTAGGGATACATAATTTAGTCTGGTAACTTTTCAAAGCCGTCAGCTCTCAGATGTCACTCAGCACCAAAGAAGCCATGGGGCTACTGTAGTCCTGGAGACTCTATATCTCTTCTGACTAGCCTGGCAGATACTCTGTCCTTGGGACTGACACTTAAGGCGGCTGCCTCAGTCAGCTAGAAAGTACCAATAGCAGTCAGGCCACACGGCTTAAAACACAATGATCTTTGTCGTTATCTGAAACCACTATGGTATATCCCTTTCGCCCTTCACCTACAACCACTTTATCATGTCAGTAAGAAAGAGGAGAAAGAAAATACGAAATTTCTTTTCTCAAGGTTTGCCATGTATATTACGTCAAAGCAAACAAAGAGGACATTTTTTTAAAATACTCTTTGTCTTTTTTTTAGATTTAGTTTCTCTACCAACCAAACAAGTCTATACAATTCATTCAACCAATTGTTGAAATTGTTAAATCGAGTCAAGGCCTTCATAGTTCTGTTAAATATATTTTTTGAGATTTTTACGAATCTCAATTCTTTCGAATACTAAAGTATTCAAGGGGATCGAGAATTCGAGCGTTCTCTCTACTGGGAGATATATTAAATACTTTTCAGGCAACATTATTGGGCTCTTTATCGCTTGCTCGTAGAATTCTGTGTGGAAAAAGAACGGGTAGCTACCGCACTTTCAAGACTTGCCTAGTGGCTGTGTTTATCTCAGACGGTGCGGGAGGGAGTCACTAACCGGCCGAGTGCACGCACTGATCCAGATGAATGGAAAACACACCAGGACCAACATTTGGATTGTTGACTAGCTATTATCACCATTTATTTAATTAATTTTAACCCACGTCGGTTGCTGCTTGGCCTAAACGCTACTCTCGTAGTAGGCTAGACTGCAAGTGACTGGGATATCGAGGTTCGAATCCCGGTTGGATGTACTGAGGGTGGTTTTTCACTCTCCCTCCACGCAAATACGGGTATATTTTCTTTAAATATGAGCTTAACGTATCTCTAAAACCATTAGTATAATTAGTTCACACGCGTATAACTAGAACTGGTAGTAAGAAACTGGTAAAAAAATTTACTAATTGTGGCCTGGATACTTTCACTCATGGATATACATATAACAAGGTTTTTTCAATGGACCTGAAAAAAAAAACAGAGGGAATTTTGCGATATGTAATAAGTAATACTGGAATATATGTTAATTTGGGACATCTAACCGAAAGCTTTAAATAGTAGGTCTTTGGGTAGACGAAACATTTAACTAAGCTATTAAGCACGCTGCTTAAAACATGTTTTATTACCCTTTTAAATAAGGATTGCTAAGCTACCGTGTATTTATCAATCAATCTTAAGGTGGGATGGAAGGGGATGCGAAAAACGGCGAGTGTTTTTACAGTTTTTATGGCAAAACACTTTTTTGGGCAAAATAATTAAAATAATGTTCCAGTACACACACAAACATTAATTTTCTTCACATGTTGATATCAATAGTTCCTGAATATCTGTCGTGAGCATGGTGGCATTTTATAACAAACTTTTTAAATGAAGAGAAAAAGTTTTCATTAAATTCTAGAACAACTTTGACCTATTTTCAATAAATATTGAGGTCGCTATGTAAAGAAAATTAATTTCTATGTTTGAATTGGAGCAACATTTTATTTATATTGGCCGAACAATGTTTGCCCATAAAAACTGAAAAAACACTGGCTTTCTATCACTTTCTCTTCCATCCCACCTTAAATGATACTTTTTTTTAAAATAAGTTACATGACTACCCATTAGTCAATTTGATGAAAAATTAAATTTGCTTAATCTTTTATTTAATCTAAGCCTCCTGGATATAAATACTACACATGCATCAGTGGGTGGGGGGTGGGGAGTTGCAGGATATATCACTTAACGACATCTTGATAGCATGAAGTAATAGTTAAATTATATGAACATTATTATTTTAAATATATAACTTCAATTGAAAAGTACGTATAATGTCCTCCAGTGCATTTACAACTTCAAACTCCTTTACTATTTCTATTGCCGCCCTCTATATTTCTACTACCATCCCTATATTTCCATTTCAATTCCTTTTCGAGAGTTTTTTTTAGCCATCTCTTTTTGAACTTTATTTTCTCTCTCTCTCTTCATTGAAGTCGTTCCTATAATCGATATCTTGAAACGCTATACGCTTTATGTCGACTCGGCTTCGTTGCCATATTATGGAAGTCGAAAACCCGCTCCATCCATTCGTCTGTAAGGACCAAGATCATGTACAAATATGCCAAAGAGAGGAGCCTTACCGAAAAAGGGGGATAGGGTCATTTTTTTTTCCTCCCCAGTGCGATAACACACATTATTATTGCGACGAAAGTGCATTTGTCACGTGCGTAGATTGATAAAATATCCGCGCGTTTTTTTTATTGCTTTCTCGTGTCGCTAACCCACGCATACAACGGTTTCTTAGCCAGAAAGAGGGTTTGGATATATATATATATAAAGGGGGAAATGCTTTTAGTGAGGGAAATTATCCCGAGATGCATGGTGCTATGTTGAGTCACTTGAGCTCAAGGTCCGTTTATACGTCAAGTAAGGATGTGGATGGTACATATATTATTCTTTATTGAACACAAATAAAACTGTAACGCTGTGGATTTAAAAGAATGAATATGTATATTTTGTCAAAGAAGAACTTACTGTGGACCATTTGTAACTAACAATTTGGTACACATAGCTACCATCCACGATTAATTTAAATGTACAGTACATTGAACCAAAATTACACTTGGGGGAGAATTGAACGCTACTGTCCCGAGCTCGATTCCCATATTTTTAATTTTTTTTTTAGCACTGTGTCTTATTATCTATTCGGGCTATACGCTTAAGTACTAACTACTATAATGATCTTAGGGATAAGTAAGGCTATATTTAAAGGAAGTGTAACTTCATTTGCGTAGAGGAAGAGTGGAAAAACCATCCCCAGTACACCCGACTGAGATTCGAACCTCAATAGCCCTGTTATCTACAAAATAGTGACGCCATAGACTATGCAACCGTTGAATTGGGTGTCTATTCAAATATTATGCTGTTAGTTCAGAGGGGTAGTCAAATAAAAAAAAACAATTACACTTAACAATATTATCCTAATAAGTTTTTAGAGTCGGTAGGTAATATCCTGATCTAAATTTTGGATAGTCTTACCATATGGCTGATTGGTGATGAAGAAAGTTCTAGTAAATGTAGTTTCAATAACTGTTCATGGTTGATAATGCAAAATATTAGTTTTAGGGCCATTTTATTCAATGAATACAGAATAATCTTTAGAAGGCTATGTGTTTGCACCAACAGATTCATATACGGGGGACTAAAATATCACCTGCAAGGCCTTAATCAGCAGCTGCATGCCTCAATATGAATTTATGAGGCCTAAATCCGCAACAAAAAGGTATCAACACACATTTGTGAGATCACTATTCGCAACCAAGAGGCCTCAATATTCATCCGTAAGGCCGCAATATGCATAAATGAGGCCTTACTACTCACCAAAAAGGCTAAAATCCATATTTAAGAGGCCTCAATTTGCTATCTCGAGGAATTAATAGCATTCATAAGGCCTCAATATGCATCCCCAAAGCCTCAAACAGCACCCCCCAAATCCTTAGATCTACGTCCCCAAGGTTTTAACGTGCGTTCTCAAAGCTTCAATATGTATCCCCAAAACCTACACCCACACCCTAAAGGCCGTAACATGGATCCTTAAAGCCTTAACTCGCATCCCCAAAGTCTCAAACCATATTCGCAAAACCTCCATCCCAAATACCCCAATCCGCAACCTAAAATCCTCAACTAGCATATCCAAGACCTCAATCTTCATCCCCAAAGCCTCAATAAACATTTATTGAATACAAATCCGCTTTTGTATCAAATTTGTATCCACCCTGCTAATACTATTGCGGATATTCGCTCTAGAGACCTACTAACAATCTTTGCTAAGTTGATCTCGATCAGTTCCGGAACCGATGGCCGGTTAGTGGATGATGACAACGAATTTCAAAAAGATATCAAGTTGGTAGCCCTTGGCGAATAGACGCATAATGTTGCCTCGGGATTAGCGTGAAATTGGAGAGATTAAATTACCCTCTCCCCTGGCTTTACACTCACACCTCCAACCAGGGGTGTTTTTGATTTAATTAATGCTGTAATGACGGTGGACTGACTTGAGTGTTGGTCTAATTTAAATTGTACGAGTGGATCTCGTGGGCGGATAATCTACACATATTAAAGCCTCGTTAAGCGCTCAATAAACAAATTAAATCGTATCAACAAGTTTACATAAACGTTAAGTGGGTATATTGTGTTCAGAATGCCCGGCTATCTTAATTAACTAAAATACCCTGTACTGATTTAAAATAAAATGTCGATGCCCGGGAGAAGTCCTCGTGTAACTAAGTTGTACTTAATCTGGTATTCTCAGTTTGTTAAGCCAGGAAAGGCTATGAAGTTAAACTTAAGCAAGGTTTTGAGGATCTAGAAGAGACTGGCAAAGGGAGGGTGGGTTAGTTTTGGGGGGAATGGGGAGTGTTCTTTGAATAAATGAAGTTCGTTCGCGTGGAAAACTGGTAGAGCTAGGCGCTCTAGAGGCTAGACGGTAGCAGACGAACTTAGAGGGGGTGGGGCTAAATGATTGAAGCGTTTCCTCCCAATTAACTGCTACCAGACTCCCTTTAATTTTTTTTAAGGTTCTTTTTTTTATTTTTAGATCGTTTAACAGATTAAGTAGTCAAAGAAAGACGTTTGTAAAATATTACGATTAGTAGCTTTGCATACTTGTCAGTTTTAAAAAAATTATTATTTTATAAATCTTAGGGAAAACTATTTTCAACTTTATTTTTACTAAGTTCTTATGAAAAGGTTGGAACTTAAAAAGGTCAAAACAGACCTATGGTCAAATTTAATGTATAATTTATTCTTTAATTTACTTACTATTCTAATTTTTGGAATCGGTTATCTTAGTTGTTGAAGTCGCATTGATACATTTGTTTGCATGCTGGTTTTAAATTTCTTATCATAAGTATTTTCAGCCTCTTATTTTGTTCTCCTTTCCATACATCCATATTTTAAAAATAAAAATATTTGAGATATTTAACGTGGACTTTCTGAACTGAGTGATTATACTAGCACACGATAATTTTCTATGAGCGCTCGTGAAAGGGACTGCCAATTTTGCCGGGAAAGGTATTTTCACATACCTTTTATAGTTCTTTTATATACCACAGTCAACATAGTGCCGACGGCTTTATTAACCCTCCGAAGGAGGTTGTGTTACGGATTTTATTTGTTCAAGACAAATCCATCGACTCTGGCTGGGTTTGAACCCATGGACATCAGGGGTTCTGGGGCGAGAACTTTATCCCAAGACCCCCGAGGTAGATCATCCACACATACATGCACACATTAGTATACAGGGAGTTTCTAAACTATCTGCTCAGACTTAAGCCACAGCATCTGTGGCAGAAGAAAACGGAAAATTCTAATAACATAAGTTCAGTAAAGTCATTTTGTATTACAATACAAAATGATTGTACGCAGCTGTAAGTACGTACGTGTAAAACAAGTTGCCTATCTTTAGCCACGCACCTCACAGAAGATGTTCAAAACTTCCTCCATCTTGCCCTCACCAGAATCCGTTGGTTGCATATGATGTCGGATCACCCTTCAGCTACTTAGCTCTTGGCCAGGCAATTTTTCCCACCTAATACTATGCAACTTGTACGTGTACATACTTAGAGCTGCGTAGGCCTACTTCCGACGTTGTTGCATCCAACTTCAACCTTCATTTAGAAATACAAGATAACTTTCCGGAATTTTTTACTAGAATATTCTGTTTTTCCCTCTACCTAAAGATATTGTGGTTTAAGTTCAGGCAGAGAGCTTAGAAACATCCTTTGTATAGGCCTACCGGCATTCATACAAATACATTAATCCAAATACATACATCTTTAGATATATTATAGTAAATATATTAATCTATAGATATTTAAATACATGAATACACACACACATATACAAATATATACATTCACACGTACAAAACATACATAACATACATGCTCATCCATACATACATCCGTACAAAGATACGAACACAGTCAACGTAATATCTTTAGATATATTTTCATCCAGGGGCGCCGTGTGGGCGAACTCAAAACTTCTGAAAGATGATACCAAACATTCAATAACAACAGATTGGGGGTTTGAGTGAGAACGTCATAGCGTGACGTCACGCAATCTTCTTCAGCCACTCCCGAGATTGACCGAGTTCCGTTCGTGCGCGCCGTGACCCTGGGAGCCAATTACCTTCGGCAATCTTCGGCACTCCACGCCATTCCGGTACAAAGCGCTTCCCACCGCTGGCACCATTACACCGGCCGCGTCGTCCGGCCGAGGGAGATAATTAGATGCCGCAATCGAGTCAACAATAGACCAAATGTAATTTTTTTACAGTGTCATAAATCAGGAGAGAGCCTAATTTGAAGTTTGCCAAAATGAGGTTAAGCCCCATAAATTCAGAAATGCTGGAATGCAATCTCAAACAAGAGATATCAAAATCATCTAGTGTCTCGTTGTTAAACTGGTGTCTTAGTTAAAGATTAACTAGCCTTAATTCAATTTCCCGTCAGATATCAAACATTATATCATAATAGAGATTTTTTTATTAATCATTTGTGGTGGAAGAAGTTGAGTTGTATAATATAAACTATAAAATAAATGAATATGCGTAGTTTTTTATGTTTCCATTCTCCATTTATTGAATATAAAAAGTTACATTCTAATGGATCTGTTTTATTTCCATCAGTTCGATCATACTATTAATGTTATTTTGGCCTGTAATTATAGTTTTGAAAATTTGTGGTTTAATCAATCGTGTTAAAAAGAAAGAGTAAATAAATTCGTAGAATGCTATCTATCATAGTGAAAAATAAAACAACTGATTTATTATATAAAGATAATTTGTCCTTTTATTTCAATATAATTATATCATTAAAGGCTTAATATATTTCTTTAAAAATGTTTAATTTTATTTTGTTGTTATAAACAGTTTTGAAAAATATATTCCGTATAATTTAAATGAAGTCACCCGCCTCGGTGGCGTAGTTGGCTAACGCGCTAGTCGTGTTGAGCTCGAACGCCGAGGACGGGGAGATCGAGGTTCGAATCTCGGTCGGGTGAACTGGGGGTGGTTTTTCCTAAATGGTTTTCCACTCTCCCTCCACGCAAATGCGGGTTCACTTCCTCTAAATTCAACCTTCCCAATTCCTAATCCATTAGAGTAATTAGTACTTAAGCGTATAACCCGAACTGGTAGTAAGACGCGGTGCTAAATATTATTATTATTAAATGAAGTCAAGTCTCCTTTCACCAACATTCACGTGAAAGGCTCAAAATAGTTCTGTAGAAAGGGGAGAGGCAAGAGAAAGGTAGGAGGGGGCAGGGGGCGATCATTTTCTTGTGCCCTTATATACTTCCAACAAAACAAAATAAAAAAACCCAACATAAACCTTCACATATTTCCATGAGTTTCCTTTTCTTCAATATTGTATCTTGTGGAATGCAAAGCAAAGACTGTAACATGTAATATGTAGCCGGTGAACGGTGCATGGCATACCACCCGTTGGGCAAGATAGTGAAGTGTGGGGTAAGGGAGGTACACATGAGGATTTTGAAGGGAAAAAAAAGGAAGAGGGGAAGAGGTTAAAGAATGAAGATACAAAACTTGTGGGAGGTTTCTTTTCGTGTGCCCGTATTTACTGGTGATTTTCTAGAAGATTTTTTTTTTGTGGTGGGGTAGAAAGAGTCCACTATAGAGAGTTCTTCAAAAGTTTATTGGAGGTAGTTTCAACAAAGAAACAAGGATGCTATCAGGGAATGGTATTTCATGTTGCACTCAAAAATACTTCTTATGGAAAATTTTTATAAAAAAAAAAAGTTTAATAGGATATTTAATAAGTTGAAAAGTACAGATAAAGCTTTAGAAAATTAGTTTTTTATAATATAATTTTTTTTCGCCAATTGAAGGAATGACATACTAACATGTTTTATTAAATGAAGCAGACACTAAAGTAATATTTTTTTATTTATATCGTAATTTTAAATACTTTTTGAAAAGATCAAACAAAATATATATTATTTCTAGCAAGCTAATCCAAACAGTAGAATATAAAATGTAAAAATTGAAAGGAAAAACAAGAAACTAATATTAAAATGTGTATATTCTACAATCATAAACAAAACTGGTAGTATTACATATTTTTATCAGGCATTTGACCACGTTATTTTTAGTAAATTTACTGCAATTTTTGACTAATTATCTCTCACACACACACACACACACACACATATATATGATCAATAGGTACTCAAATTTTGATAATAATTAATGTACTATAATTTTTTCGAATAAATAAATATTTCTCTATTACTAAGTTAGACGACGAATTTATCAACCAAAACCTAAACATTAATCTACAACTGACATGAAAGTATATATGTTATAATTAATGCACTATCGCATTTTTTTAACATTTAGCTATTGTCTTATTTTCTAATTTCTATAGGCACCAAGTATTAATCTAAGTAAGGAAACCTCTTATATTTACCAGTAACATATTTTCCAAAATGCTGATTCGTAAAATTGTGGAGTAAAACCATAAACACTTAATAATTATAATTATTGAAGATGTGGCTTATTAAAAGCGGGGGAGGGGGGCGCGGCCGAGTGGTAAAATGGGAGTTGGTGAAATCCATAAAAACAATAAGGAAGGGTGCATAGTTTAAAAATTCGTCTAAACCCTGACCTAGGATATTAACAACAT
This sequence comes from Timema bartmani, assembly GCA_902151455.1. NCBI lineage: Eukaryota > Metazoa > Arthropoda > Insecta > Phasmatodea > Timematidae > Timema > Timema bartmani. Next base: position 9,680 of record CABFWB010005412.1, on the reverse strand, counting down.
GAAGCTTAGTGTCCATAAACTAATGTGAATTCATACACTGGCACAAAATTGTATGCGGTGTATTTTAATTGTACGTCACCCATGTTCCTCAAAGTTGCTGTGACGTGGTGACACCATGTTGGTCTTGATGTGATGGGTTAGAGGACACAAGTCGATTCCATCCCATGGCTTCAGACGATATGACCGATCTGTCCCAGACTTGAGATCTACGCTGCAAAATACAGTAGAGCCTCAAACTATCGCAAACTAGCATTACATGGATTTGCATACATAATTTCATAAATACATGTATACATACATAAATACAAAGTGCATATATACATACATACATAGTGCATACATACATACACATATACACATACATACACATACACATATAAACATACACATACACATATACATATATACACATACACATATACATATATACACATAAATACATATATACATACACATACATACACACATACATAAATACACACACATACATATATAAATACATAATCACGCCTTTCCCTTACGAGGATCAGGTAAGAAACTGTTCATTTAGCTAAAAAAACCTCCGTACTTAATCCATCCTCACTCATTTTCTCCACACTTCCCCATCCTTACATCATCCCAATGAGTTATACATGCTCTTTTATTCTTAAAACTATTAATATTTCTTTTTTCCACACATTCGTTTACAATATTTAGCCACGTCTTACATGGCCTACCCCTTCATTTTGATATACACACTCTACCTTCATATATTTGCTTCGTCACTTGAGCTACACTCATCCTTTCAACATGCCCAAACAAAAGTAACACGCTTCTTTCACATTGACCTATTGGACTCCCTTTCAATGGGATAACCAGAAAAAATGAAAAATATATTTTCAAGTTTTAAAGTACTGTACCTGATTTAATTATTAAAAAACATACTATACAAACTATTGATTAAATATAAGCATACTAGCTGTTGTACCCGTTACTTGCACGGGAAATCTATTAAAATAGCTTTGTTATTTTTAGTATATAGTATAAACAACAGTGAATAGTTACCAAATATTTAATTATGTCTAAATATTAATCCTTTGTTGGTTTGAATTGTGATACAAAACATGAAATTAGGGTGACTAATACACAATGTCAAAATAAAGATGTAATCTAAACAATATGTTTTAAAAGCTAATATTTATTTTTAAGATTAAGTTATAACTTCTCTGTTAATACACAATGCTTTGAACTCTTGCCTGTTAGTGTTAATAAAAAATAAAGAAGAGCATCACAGCATAGATAATTATTTTTATTAAAGGGATGTAATTAAATCCAATAAAAAGTATGTTATAATTTTTTGACCTCATTTTCCCCGTTTAACCTTTTTAATTCTATTACCCTTTTTACCTATTTTGTACTTTTTGCACTTTTTACACTTTTCAACCCTTTTTTTACACCTCTTTACTCTCTTTACGCTAACGTAATATTTTTTTTCTTTTTTTTTCTCTTATTGCTCTCTTTACCCTTTTTACCCTCTCAACCTCATTTACGCATTTTACCCCGTTAATGTTTTTTAGCGCTTGTTTCCTTTTAAAATTTTTGGACCTTTTGCAGCTCTTTAATCTCATTACATTTACATTTCTTTTACCCCTTTGAACCTTTTTACACTTTTTATTAGAGAAATTATTGCTATCGTCGAAAAAAATCGTACTCGAGATTTTGATGAATGTCGACGTTTCATGACTCCCTGAATCAGAAAAAATTGGTTTTTGGATTGCCGTCTGTTTGTCTGTCTGTCTGTCTGTCTGTCTGTCCGTCTGTCTGTACCTCAGAGTAGAACCTAAACTATTTTACCGATTGGCCTAAAACATGGTATTTAAGGCTTTCATAGGTTTTTTTAAGAATTCTTGGAATTGGATATCCAACGCTAAAATTAAGGGTGTTTTACTGAAGTGCAAAAAGAGAAAAAATTGATTTTATCAAAATCGGCTCTTAACGATTTTGATTAAATTTAATTTCTAAGCTTTAATTAATATTATAAACATAATGCACTTTCAATATTTCGTCAAAATGACTTTAATGGCTGCGGTTTGTTACGTAAACTCTCATTTTTTTAACATACCTGAATAAATATTTGAGATATGAAATTACTTAAAATATGTAGGCCTATTTATAATACAAATGTTTTATTTGAAATATATATTTATAAAACCAATAGTTTTTGAGATATTGGCAATATATTAATACAATTTTATGAGCTTTAGTTGTACACACACTACTTAAGTTTTAACGCGCAGTAATTATCTAATTCCACAGAGTAAGTGGATAAGTAGGTCTCTTAAAAAGTTGATGTTCTTTTTCCTTTAACCTCCTAGGGAAAATGTTTGTACAGCAATGCTCTGTCTCTATCATTTTAGACTCAATAGTCAATATTTACCTTTTTTATTGTACACAATTTATAAATGAGGAATTTAATAGCAATACGATACCATAAGATGTGCAACCCCTAATAAAATGTAGCAAATTTTAACACAAAGTGTTGACCCTTGGGGACCCAGTATCGATATTTTTTTTGGGTCCAAATATACAAATGAGGACTTTAATTATTTAAAAATAAAATTATAAAATTTAAAACTGAGTCAACAATTTATTTACGTAAATATAGTGCAATGTGTACTCTGGGTTGCTAGTGTATATTATTTGGTTTCACATATATTATGCGTTTTGAGTAAATATCTCTATTTTTAAACAATGGCGTGAGAAAGTCCGTGTGGAGTTCCGTAACATTTATTATGATTCACTTTTAGACTTTTTTTTTTACAATTTTTACCCTATATTCTTTTTACTCTCTACCCTAATATACACAAATATAAAAAGTGTAAACGGGTATACAGGTATAAAGTGTATTGATACATACCTCACAAAATTTAACAATTAATATATCAAGGCGACATGAGACTAAAAGTTTGTTGTAGATACCAAACTCTTTTTGTTTACTCTTCATAGCAACGAAACTTCCGAACTATGAGCTTGGAGTCTGCAACGTTAAAGTTAGCGCTTTATGCACCTTTGAGGTAGGCAACACATGCAGCACGCTACGCCAATCAACACATGCATCCCCACCACTCTCTTCCCTGACACACAGTGGTGGTGCCAGTGTAGCAGAGCGGCATTGCACTATTGGCTCGCAACATGGAAGGACATCACACGCTCCTTGAAATGTCAGAAATACATTGTGTGTACAGTGTGACTGGAAGATTGATGAGTTGCCTATCCTCCAAGGTGCACATAGCGTCAACTTAGACGTCTTGTAGCGCCGCTATTTGGCGTCTCAAACCCCAAGGTCACGTTTCGTGTAACTACTCATCTTGTCACCCCCTACCATATGTATGATTTTCTACCTTAAGATCTGAATGACCCTTTATGATATATATAGATATACTCATGATTTTAAAATACTGATCTCGCTAAGAAGATTGTATGATTATAAACCTTAGATGCGTATAGTTATATAAAAAGTAAACACGTTATTACGCTCGATAAAATAGTATTTTACAAGTTTATTAGGAACAAATTTAAATTAAAAATATTACCCTCTATGACACGTGAGCCAAATGTCAGTATGGTTCTTCATTGGCGGGAAGGCTCGTGATCGAATCCTAGCCAGATATAGGTATTTTGAAGTGGTTTTCTCTAAATATCTTCCTGCTGTTTTTCAATGCAAATGCAGCTGCATTTTCTATAAATTCCATCTTACTCATCCTTACTCCCTTAACGCAAGCTTTAGGTTACCTAGGACAGGTAGAAAGCCGCGTAACACGTGAAAACACACAAATACACACACACACATATATACATACAAAGCTGAGCTAGACTATGTTGGTATTTGTATCACTTTTAACAGCGTAGAAGAGGAGTGCGACTTTTGAAGTGAAAACAATTTCTGGGAGAACAAACATCCCTTCATCATCCTTTTCCCCTCCACAAACCCCGAACCACCCCCCAAACCCAAAGTTTCAAGTGAGAGAGTCCGAAAACCAAAGATAAAATGTTCCCATTCTCTTATGGTAGGGCACCTTATGTCCAGACAAACACTTATTTAACAATTTTACGTTAAGTCCTCTGTGATATTTTAACTAGACAAGGAATGCATTTATCTCTTATTTATTTTTAAATATTATTACTTTTATCGGATTTTTAATAATTGTTGTGAAATTGTATTTGATGTGTTTTTGTTATGTTACCAAAGGAAAGTTCACCTATTTTAGTTATGGAGTTAATGTGATTTACTTCGACATACAAGTGTTGTTTAATAAATGCTAGAATGTACTAAGTACAGTTTGAAAAATATAAGACTTAGGGTGTAGAGTATTTTTATCATTATTGAATTTTCTCAATGTACAGTAAATAAAAGGAAAAAAAACTGTAATGAGATATTTAATTTATTTTATACTGACACAATATACCAACCCTCAGTGTGGTTGCGTTATTTTAGGTTTTAGGCTTGCATTACGCTTCAGCTTAATTTACAGCAGTCGGGATTCAAAATCCAGTTGTGCGCATTAAGAGTGGCTTTTAGGTGTTTTTTTTCCCATTATCTCTTTCAGCCAAAGTGGGTGCATTTTCTCTAATACACCCTCCTCATATCTACTCATTTTTAATTAAGTCATTGACTAATTTCGTGAGTTTTAATTAAATAAACCTACTTTTGTCGCCTAAAGGTTGAATGTTTTACGAGTCTGAAGCTATCTCTCAAATTGTGTATTTTGTCCTAACGTAGGCTTACAATAGTTGTAATGTCAACGCTCTCCACATTTAGTGAGTATCCTTAGTTCGAATACCGGGTTGATGAGTCAAACTATAGGGGCAGAACTAGGGCTTAGTCAAGATGTGCTGAGCGGTTTTTGAGAGTTGTAAAATGTACTAATACGGCTGGTCTCTCACGTGTCTTTTGTCTGTCGGTTTCAATTTTGAATAACGGCTGCCCACAATATTTTTAAAATATTTTTTTTTCTTTTCTTTTTTCCCACACCTACCTGGCCATATACATCTAATTTTACTGAGTTTGTGAGGATTTATAAGGAGTTCTCGCTTTGCTCCGCCCCCAAACCCCCAGTGAGTTTTCTTTGCAAGTGGATGTAAACTAATGTAATTCCAGAGCCGTTTTTTGATAGGTCTTACCTTAGGTTATAGGCTAGAAGCTATAAGTTTGCCAAATTTCAAGTTTCTAGCTGATCTGAAAGTGGGTAAACATTAAAGTCAGTGAGTGAGTCAGCCATGTGGCTTTATAGTATAATACCCACATCCACATGGAAGGAAGCAATTTAAGAAAAAATACCAAAACACCCTTACTTGATATGGGTTGGGGTTTTAACCCTGAGCTTCCCCATATCCGGAAAAATATACTAGACGACCTTGACGTTTAGTACGCATAGCCACCGAGTTGGGTTATTTCACAAATATTATTGAGTTATTAATATTTGGCATTCGTTGCTTAGAAATATTCCACTAGTTATTTTTGAAGTGTTTAGAACTACTTTACAATCTGCTTATATTTTAATAATTAAAGAGGGTTAGTAAGTTTCTTGAAACAAAACAAAAATCGTTAAGTAAAATGTAATTTGGCGTGGTTTTTGAGCTATTATGGCATTACGGTACAATCAACTAAATATAATTTTTAATTTTTCACAATATCTTAGTATAAGAATGAAATTTATTACTGACGAATAATTAGATAATTTAGATCATATTGGTTCAGTTTTATTTAATGCTGATTTTAAGTTTGTGAACATAAGAGTAAAATAAGTAAGCTCACATATTTAGAGTTGGTGCGTTTTTACTTTGAGTACTGGCGCTCTCCCTGTAACATGAGGGATGACGGATTATGGTAGGGGATGAGGGCGTTTCTAGAGGGATGGTCGATATAAGGGTAGCGGTTGGAAGAATCACTACTGTAACTACATCAGCTTCAACAATGTTGTTCCGTTTTCTTCCTTTGTGGGAGACTTTGAGTTTGCAGGAGAGGGAGTGGTAGGGCATGTGCTGCCGCCGTCTGACGTTTCCAGAATGAAAATGTGGTTTGTATTGACTCTTGTTACTCAAACTGTGGGCCGCCTCCTACTGAGTACGGGGGTATTGCCACGGATTTGAGGTGCTTAATAACACTAAAGCCCACTTTGGTAGTCGCATAGTTTAAGGTGTCACTTTCCAAATAGACTGGACCATGAAAGACGGAGAGATCAGTGTTCGAATCCTAATCGGTGTGCTGAGGTGCTTTTTTTCCCCCCCAAATGGTTTTACACTCTCCTTTCCTCTCATACCTGGTACACTTTCTAATAATTTAAACATTCCCTATATGGTACTTAACACATTAGCGTAATTGGCTCATATGCATATAGCCCAAATGACTACCACTTAGGTATGACTTTGTTAATTTTTTAAAACTCTAATCCCTTATATTATATGTATATATATACATATATATAATACGTTTATTCATGGTATAGTTCAAGTACAAAATATATTAATTTGTTACGTCAATCATGCATATTTATATCAATTTAATTTGATTTGGGCTACTTAACGTGCACTTTTTAGACACATAATTTTTGCAGCACATGAATCAAAGTTAAAATGACTTATAACAGAATACAAAGTATTGAACCTCAAAACACCTGAAGTCAAGGTTTATAGAAAAGCCAGAGGATGCGACAAAATTATACACATTTTTTTATACATACAGTATTGGTGGCCCAAAATAAGGTCTTTAATATGCTCTCAGCCGTCCTTTTCAGCACAGCTACTGAGACGAGAATCTTATGTTCGGTGAACTTCAACTGAGTTCGAGGAATCTCGCCTGTAAATGATGAGACTCATTTTTATTCGGAGTATCTGCCTGTGTTCGTTGGGCCTCGTCTGAGTTCGTTGAGACTCGTTTGTGTTCGGGTAGCTTCGTCTGTGTCCGGCAAGCCATATTTGTGTTCGGTGAAATCATCTGTGTTCGTGTGAGCGTAGTTGACAAGTATAGACAAGGCCATGTTCAAAGCTTCATACATATATGTCGTCTGTGTAGCTGGTGACATAGTAAGCCAAGTAACTCAGTACGCACTTGGAAACATTGTTTGCCAACATTGATCGGAAACGGTTCCCTGTATTTGCTGACAGTTTGCGGACATGAGAAACAGAAGGTTTGGAAACGGTTAAAAAACATTGTTTTGCGTCCAGATCACAATAATGAAACATTTGTTTCCCGTCCAGAGCTCGGTTGAATGAAAGATGTCCACCGAGAAAGATGCTGCTATGGATTGTGCTTAAAAAATTAGTGTTCTTTCTAAGAAATTGCACACGAAACGCCTTTAAATTCCCCCTCCCCCCACTTTATTCGGACCAACTGAACACTTTTCGTCTTATTCATTATAAATATCCCGTTTTTTACGTGATTTTTATAGTCCACTGATGTCACATCCTCCTACAATGTCCCTGTGTGAAATATCTCTATAAGTTTCACTGTATTTTCGGTTGACCACGACATGACAAATAACAAACCAGGCACTCATCTCCGTCATATCCATGAACAGCAGAAGTAAACTGGTCCACGCTGTTTGTTACCGGGAATGTAGGCAAACACGTCCAGACAGGCAAACATTGTTTGTTGTAACCTGTTTGAAATGGATGACAAGAAACATTATTCCTTCCTGGAAAACAGGGCTATTTGTTTCCAAAGAGTTTGAAAACTGTTTCTCAATTGTTTCCAAATTGTTTTCAAACAATGATTCCGGGGAAATGTTTCCTAGTGTGTACTAGGTTTTAGCGTTAAAACGGTAATACGTAATTACACAGTACATTACAGACCAAGATCTTGGTGCTAAGATCGAGAAAAGTAATAAACTTGACCTTTATTCCTTGTCACGTTTATCACGAGGTGTTCGCAATCGCATATTGAATCCCCAAATAATACTAATATTTATTAATTAATACTATATCTACCTGACCACCTTTGGGGTCTAGTGTTCATTACTCCTGGAAATATGTCCAGAGGTACAAGGTTTGATCTCCGGCGCTTTCCATATTTACAAACTCAGCATTGTGAGGACAAATTAGGAGCTACTTGAATAAAAAAAAAAGCTGCGTGTCCGGTCTAGAGAACTGAGATAACGACCAGAGGGTTCGTTGTGTTGACCATATGACACCATCTATCCACATAAGATGGAACTATCCTTTCCAAAATACGGTGGTATGGCTTGATTGTTGGCTAACTCCTTAAAGTGTTTTTTAAATTATTTACACCGAGATGTATATGTATCAACACCTCTTGGTACCCGTTCGGAATATGTGTATACATTTTAATGACACTCAAGGTATAGGAATAGAGAAGGTAGAATCAAGAGAAAATTTACCCGCGTTTGCATGGAGGTAGAGTGGGAAACCATTTAGTGAAAAAATGGGACAGAGAAAAAGATAAGACTTTGATTATTCCATATCACTTAATTACTTCATCAACATTCGTTTGGCAGATGTTAACCTCAAAATTCAAATTTTATACTTTCTACCTCATAACATATTTGAATTTAAAACATTGTTTTGTCCATACTGTATTGAATTTCTGTAAGTTTTTGTAACAACATTTTTAAAGTGTAAATATAGATTTTAGACTTTTCATCAACTTGTGTATGGTCCAGTTGATGACGCATTATTAGTTTTATGTTAAATGTTCATATCTGACAATATGTTTTTCACTAGAAGTAAGTCCTAATCATATATTTTGACTTGTAATTTCAATTAATACATCTACCAACTTAGTAACTGTTTAATTTATAAAATTAAATTCTTGATATATATTTCTAGATAAATATATCTAAGTCTTAACTTTTAATTATAACCACTCCTTACTTTCAACAATTTTTTAAGAATGTTTTATAAAATGTTAAAAACACCTTCAGTTCACAAGGTTAATACTCAAAATTTGACTTCCCCGTCACCAGCGAACACAACTAAATGAGTTTGACACACAGACCACGTGACCACCAATTTGTGTCCTCTATTGTCCTTTATTATTTGCTATCTTAATATCTCCCCTTTTTCTCTCTTTAGACCTGTTAGACCTGAAATAACGTTTATTCTCGCCAAAGACTGGGGGGGTGGCCTTGCCTTATTTTGTGCATGCAGGCGGGTCGGGGGGTGTGTGTGTGAAGGGTGGATAGGGAAAAATTCACTTAGCGCCGCGACGCTGCTCTACGCCCATGGGAGACGGAAGGGGGTGGAAGAGGAGGCCCATACTGTGCGGGACATAGGAATGCTGGCGTGAGAGGGAGGGAGGTAGGCGGGGAAGAAGAAGGGGAGGAAAATCCCAACCCAACTGCAGTGTCAAAGTCAGACAGAAACCAATTTAGCGGACACGGGTTCGATATTGTGAGCCTGCTTCCTTTCTCGGGCCGCTTGTTTCTCTCCTTTACTCTGCCTACACTCTCTCCTTTATATATCTCCTTTTCACTCTTTATGTACAGTCCGTCTCACCAAAAATGAACCGGTTTTCAGAGGAAACTTTATTTGTAGCCTTTTTTAACCGAGACCGAGACTGAGTTATTTTGTTGCACTATGGCGTAGCTTATAAGATAGAACCATATTATAGTCCATCAAGGTAGGACTCTTTCAGGGTAAACGGGATGTACATATTTTTATAAACATAGAACTTTGGTTGATTT
>CABFWB010005411.1:16212-45334 GCA_902151455.1 Timema bartmani | reverse complement strand
AGGTAGGCAGGTAGGCAGATAGGCAAGTAAGCAGGTAAGCAGGTATGAAGGTACGCAGTAAGGCAGGTAGGTAGGTAGACAGGCAGGTAGGTAGGTAGGTAGGTAGGTATTCCCGTCTACTTTTGGAGGATATCTTATTAGTTTCACCCATATACGTTTATTTATTTATATTTGTAACGTTGTATACATGTATGATTGTATTTAAATAATAATGATTTATGCTGATATGATATGTATGTATTAATGCGTGAAAGTATTGTGTATGCATTAATGTTTTTAAGCTTTGTTCTGTTGACTGGCATGCTCTTTGCTTGTTTATAATAATTTAACTATATCGTTATTTTATTTGTTGCTTACTCTCTCGTGGTATTTTCTCATGTTACTGGGACACAGCGCGTATATGTGTGTTATTTTGATGTAGGGAACTCTAATTATTACATAAGGATGTGTATGATTGTTAACTTAAGCTAATCACAACTTGTTGTCCTTAAGAGCCATTATGTGTGTTTTTATAGCATCTTATTTGAGGAACATAAGTGTACTAACTATTAAAGCTGTTAAGGCTGTGTGGCTGTTGAGGTCTATGGAACATTAGTTTTATTACAAAATGGTTCTACTATTATTATTATTATTATTATTACAATTAAATTGACCACCTTTATGACTTAGGACTGTGGGGATTTCCCCAATAGAGCTATTTCTGATATTAGAGACCTTCTTTCTATTGTTTCACGCCCTCAGTGCCAAGACTAAGTTTAAGAGGGATTTGTCCACCCAGTGTTTTCTTGGCCTTTGGGTTTTGTATATCCTTGTATGGTCTTTAATTCTTCTCAAGTAATTAGCATTAGTGTGGCATTCCTAATTGTTATTATTCTACTCAATTGCCACTTTAATAAACTAATTGACTCGATAGTGCCATCTGTGTATGGCATTCCAAATTTATTTAGAGATTTCTTTAACCTTTAAAGCACATAGCTAGCATTCAATATATAGTTAGACTACGGGCTCACTATGGATATTTAAACATTTATTTGATACCAATAATTTGGGATGATCTCAAGAGCTTTCTATTGTTAGTAAATTACTTATTGCTTTACTTAAAGATTTAATAATTATGTTTTGAATGTTATTACTTCCATAGTCCCATTCTGGGGATGCATGCAGCTAGTTTTATATTTTGTTATTCAAACGTAAATAATCTTAAGGTTTGGATATAAAATTTTACTGTCAATTTAAACTCTGTTTTAAATTAAATAATTTAAGTTAACTTACTCTATATGTATCTCCCTATTTCCTTGCCAAATGTCTCAACTACGACACACTAGCGACACAGAACAATCTATTTCAAAAAGGATGAATGAATTAAAGAATGAATTTCCAAACTGTTTTAAATCACAAGACAGCATCATTTGAGGTTTTCAAGCTTCGGTTGCTTTGAAACAAGGTNAGAACAATCTATTTCAAAAAGGATGAATGAATTAAAGAATGAATTTCCAAACTGTTTTAAATCACAAGACAGCATCATTTGAGGTTTTCAAGCTTCGGTTGCTTTGAAACAAGGTGTGACCCCAAAATGTTGTAAGGCGAAAAAATGGGGGGAGGGGGGGTGGAAATGGAGTTGTCTAGACTACAACAAGAAAACTTCTTAATTCAAGTGAGGCACAGCGAGTGGGCCACACCAGTGGTAGTGGTTGAAAAGGGTTATAATAAGGGAACTAGGCTGTGTGGGGATTATAGTAGTACCATTAACCCCAATAGTGTCACAGATCACTATCCGTTACACAATATTTCAGAAATATTGGCATTGTTGCTGGGGAGTAAGTGGTATACTAAGAATGCATTCTCAGTGGTATACTCAGAAAAGCATACCAACAGTTGAAACTTAGTCCGGAATCTAGGACCATTGATGACTATCAATACACACGTGGGATGTTCCAATATGCGAGGTTGAGTTTTGGGGTGGCTTTGCCGCCAGCTATTTTTCAGTTGGTCATGGAGCAAGATTTGTTAGGATTACTATTTAGATGATTTGGTCAATTTTGGATCATCTCTAGAGGAATGTGAAGGAAAAAATCTAAGGGTTTTTAAGGTTTTAGAGAGACTAAATTGGTACGATATTCCTGCTCCAAAAGATGTTTCTCAACTAATATCCTTTTTTAGGATTTATTGGCTACTATTCTTATTTTTTATAATATTTTCCAATGATTTTAAAATCAATGCATTAGCTGTTAGAGGTGAAACATCCTTGGAAGTTGGCCGAGCAGTGTCAAAGGGCATTTGAAAAGGTGAAAATAATGCTTCTTAGTTATAAAGTGATTCCTTATTATGATCCGGCATGGAAAGCTTTGAAATGTGATGCTGGATAAGGCTTGAGAAAATCAGGTCAACAGATAAGGTGACGAATGGAGAAGTCCTAAGAAGAGTGGGTGAAAAGAGAACAATTTTGGATGACATTTTTAGTAAGAAGTAAATTGGATCGGACACATCCCTAGGAGGAAGTCTCTCCTGCACCACGCCATAGAATGAAAGGTTGAGGGAAAGAGTAGCTTAGTAAGAAGGAGAATTGAAATATTGGATGACTTGAAGGAAATAAGAAAATCCTGAGAGCTAAAGGAGGAGGCAGAGGACAGGATGCATTGGCGGTCTAAGTTTACTGACAAAAGGAATGGACTTGTCGTAAGACTGAACACATAATAATAATAAGTCTACTATACTGGCTTGTGATGCCTCACCTTATGGAGTCAGCGAAATAATTTTGAATGTATTGTCAAATGTGGAGAAACGTCCTATTGCTTTTGGTTCGAGAACACTTATACAGAGTGAACAAAAAATATTATTAAATAGAGCATGAAGTGAGTGTAATTTTATTTGGCATAAGTTTTCTATGGATCCAGCCGGTCACAAATTTACTTTGTTCACCGAAAATTAACCATTAACAAAAAATTGGGCTCCAAGGGGGTTGTGCCAATAATGGTAAAGGCTAGGTTGACTAGATGGACTATAATCCTGGAAACATATGAGTATGAGATTCAATAAAGTCGATTCGACTACCGTTGCCAGAGGTGAACAAGCAAGGTCGCGTGCATTTTTCAATTTGCCATTGTCAAGTAAAGAGGTGGGCGACGCAGCTCTCTGTGAGCCGATCTTGTATAAATTGTATGATTTTACGCAATATGGATAGCCGAGTTTTGAGGAAAGGAGGAATTATCAGTGGAACAGAACTGTTTAACCCGGGTAAATAGGGTGGTGAGCCCAAAAGGGTTACAAGCCATGGTGTTGGAGCTGCTACAGGAAAATCACATAAGAATTATTCGATTGAAAATGTTAGTAAGAAGTTGCCAGTGGTGACCAAATCTTGATATTAATTTGGAGGAAATAAGTAAAAAATGTGAAGTTTACCGAAGCGTGTTAAACAGTGCGAAATTCATTTCACTATAACATTGGCCATGGGTTACTAGGATTTGGGAAAAAGTTAATGTGAATTTTGCCGAAATAAAGGAAAAGAGTTTCTTAATTTTATGTGATGCCCACTCAAAATGGGTAGTGGTGTTATTTATTAACTCAATCACCTTTCAAGCTACTAGTGAGAAGCATATAGCGTATTTTTAATCAATGTTCTAGTTACTAGAAATACTGGTAACAGATAATGGACCACAACTCCTCTCAGAAGAGTTTGAATTTTTTTTAACGCAGAATAGAGTCGCACGTATGAAAATCCCTCCTTGGCACTCAAAACCAAATGGAGCAACAGATAACGTGGTAAAAATGGTTAAGAACTCATTGCTCAAGTTGACATTATAGAAAGGTAAGGAAGGGCTTAGTAAGTTGTTTCAACACAAGGTGGAAAATCTCTTATTTTCATTCCGTAATACCCCCCAATCAATCACTAAGAAAACCACAGCAAAGTTTTTTTTGGGGAAAAAACTTAGAACGGCGTAATCATTGTTAAACCCGCGCTTAAATAGGTAAATAGTTAGTAAGCAAAAAGTCAGAAAGGAGGTAAGATGGTAAATTTTATATTAAGTCAAAAGTTGTGGGTAAACACGGTCAGAAATGAGGTGGAATATTGGCTTTCAGGCTGAGTGAGTAAGATAGTCTGTCCAGTGACATATATGGTTAAGCTTAAGGACGTTAATAGGTATTGCCATGCAGATGTTTTAAGGACAAACTGGAGTGATGGTATGACATGCGTGAAGAACCAGCCAATCATCTTAGGTTCAGGTTTCTCTAGAGAGAAGGTTAGAGAAAATCAGTAAACAGAAGGTCATACGGAAATTGAAGAGGGGGAACCAGTGGTGAGGTCAGATAGAATAACAAAACCTAGCGAGATTGTTTTTATACATAGTGGCTTATATTATATGATTAATTTTTTATTTTCTGAGAAGGTAAGAATGTTGTGAATTGACTATGGCAGTGAGAAGAGTAGGTCGGGTGTGGACTTGACTAGAGCAGTGTGGAGTGTGGGTAAAAAAGAAGCGAGAGTGCCGCAATCAGTGGTTGATTAGAGTACTTGAGCTATATGAATAATGCTGTATTGTTATAATAAAGAATAACGTGTTGTTCCAAACCAGTATTCCTGTGATTAAGATTGTCGGACACTACAGGAAGCAAATGGATTAACCCATAGTACTTGATCTTTCCTTCATATCCTACAAACCAGTCTCCACCAACTATCAACGTTCCAGTTTTGGTCCTTGTTCCATAAGTCACGAGTTTGTTGTGTAGCGTTATTTTAAGAAGTGTATAGTTTTTAACTATCTAGTTTTAATAAAAGTTTTCTCAATTATTACTAACCAACTTGGCCAAACACATTTTAATTACACTTATGGTATAGTAATGAAAAAGGTAAATTATAAAGGAAAAGTACCCACGTTTTTGTAAATAGAGAGTAATAAACGATTTAGGGGGGAACTATCTAAGAGCACCAATCCGAAATACATAACTCGATCTCTCCATCACAGACAGACCAAAATAAATAAGTCTGACGTTTTGTCCGTGTGCCCACAGATGCTGTTAAATGGTGTTTATTTGATTTAAGATCGCCATAGTTCCTGAGGTCAACTCATATTTTTATTTTCTATATTTCTTTGTTCATTAATATAGAAAGCTAATAAACGTATGGTGTTAAAACTTTAAACAGCAGAACATGCATATCAGATACATATAGGCTGTATCCGAATAGTCCAAGGATCCTTGTCAAGGATCCGTGAGATGCAGTCTTGATGAATTCACACTTGACACGCACTTCCCAAACGAAGACTGCATCAAACTATTCGAACGCCTACGACCTTTCTATATCCCTGGGTCCGCAGTGCTGCTCTCTAGCAATGATCTTAGAAACTATGTGAACGCCATCTATTAGCCCTAAATAAAACTATTCACATTGGTTTAATATACATTCTAGGAGTTAATATTCTGTTTATAGTATATTAAAGTAGAACGTGCAATTATTTGGCATACTTACAGATTTTTGGCAACTTCTTTTTGCAAATTTCCAAAATATCAACACACGGTTCATAAATCTGAAATGGCGGGTAATGTAAAACTATGCGCGGCGGCGAAAACGAAACAATTGACAGTCAAATTAGATAATAATAGAACAGTTGCCGGTCAAACTCCGTACCAAGGCCGAACGAGGACGTTTCGACGACGTGTGTTTTCCATCCTTGGATCCAAGGACGTGAAGAGGGATGCATCGGCATCCTTTGTGACTATTCGGACAGATCTACACTTGATCACGTGATTTCCAATGCAACTCTCAAGGATACGTATCAAGGCGACAGCGCATAAATAGACTATTTGGATACAGCCATAGTTAAATAATTATAATATATTAAATAAATATTGTTTTAAATACGCCATCAGTTCAATAACGATTATATTAGTTTTTAGCAAAATATAATGGTGGTTTGGTAGTAAAACCAGGTAGCTCCATTCTACACGTTTTACAGGCAGAAAAAAAATAAAAAATTTTAATGTGTATTTAATTGTTATCAACAACAATGTGAAAACGTGTTTACTTTAATGCATATTATATCGAAAGATTGTTTTTCAAAGAATTTTATTTGTTTGTTTGAATGTATTATTTAAATAATGGAGTCACTTGATTTATTTTGAATGAGCCGAGTGTGTGCTCAAACGCCTTTGTTTACCTATGTTTAGGGTTTCCATAAAACACTTTAACAATTTAAATGTAATCAGTTGCTACGCGTCATTTAAAATGAGCGCCCTGAAGTAAGGCGTTACGGGACGTGCTTTCAGCATCACCGTGACCAGCCTGCAACCCCCACCCTTCCGTGTAAATAATACAATCCCCACCCCCAACCGGATCGCGGTTCATCAAAACAAATCACAACTACTTTATAAAGACAAAACAATGTGAATAACAAATTAAAGAGAATATGTATTTATTTTCTTCTCATAACTCTAATATCATAAAATAATATGTAAAAAGTGTTGTAGAATATACCACCCAACAATAGAGTAAAATTATTGTGTGTTGAAGACAACAACAAAAAATGTTACAACATTAAAAGGAGCATTCAACCTTTGTTCTCTAATTTGGTCTGGTAGAATTACATCCTCCCTCCCTTTTACCCAGCATCCATCCGGGTAACTCTCCATCTCCTCCGACAAACGAATCTTCTATTCACCTTCACCCTCTCTCTCCACCACAATACGACGCCCCCCTTACTCTCCTTCACACAACACCGTAAGACCACCCCCGACCCGTATCTATCACACCTCTCTCCCCTTCAAACCGGCAGAAAAGACGCCCCTCCTCCCATCCACTCTCACTCTTGCCCCCTTTCACAAGCAAAATTATCTCTCCTGCCCTCACTTAGAACAGACAAAGGAATATTCTCGTGCCAACAAAAGCCGTCGAAACGTCTAAGACACTGAAGGGAAGTACAAATCCACCAAACTTCACACAATCCCCCAGGCGGCCACAGCACGACAAAAGGTATGAAGGACAAGGTGGAGTTGTAACACAGTGATTAATATTAATCGAGGTTGATGAATAGCGGCCATAACGACCGTACTTTGAAGAATACTGAGATAGGAAGAAAAGTTTGATGTGTAACTTGATCCAGGGATCGTCAGGAGGGGTCAAACAAACTTCATCAGGTCTGGAAACATATAATTAATTTTCTGGTTTTTATAAATCAAGTCAACCATAGATGCCACGCTGCCAACCCTTTTCATCCATGTTTTCAAGATATCGGTAAATATCTATCTGTGCAAAATCACTCTTTCTACTTCAGTGTCAACTTGAAAATGTTCACTGAACTCCTGAAACTAATTTCTCATGCCGATGAGAAAGTGTCCGGCGTTTATAATGAAGTCAATTATCTTGGACTTGAATTGGAGTCTGATGCACTCTATGATCATATCGACAGCTTCATTGAAAACTTGATGGTAGAACTCCTTTGGGGTGGTGAATGGAAGAACGTCTCTGTTGCTTGGATCATGTAATTTGTGGAAAACCATTTTTCTTCTTCTTGGTAGCCTCGGTTGTGCAACACTTATATTTTCTGATTTTGAGTTTGTATCATCTTAGAAAGTTTCATGTTACCTTTTAAAAGTTCTCAAAGAGTTCAAGCAACGTAACAATCATTTCTCAGGCCTGCTGAAAGTGAACTGATTTTTACGTGGCCGAAAATTTTGCAAAGCTAAGAAAGATGGAATAAAAAAACTATAGCTTCCATTTGAATGATAGAACCATTGCATATCACATAAGCACCCAGTTTTTCTTATTCTGTTAGAGCTAGCTCATCTAGTATGATGTTTGCGAGTTCAATTGGAGAGGACGGACGAAATATATTTATGATGAACTTCCCAAAGAGTTTGGCAAAATTTCACACTTACAATTACGTGGTTTGCGAATTTCACTTTATTAAACTCAAATTAATGTTTTGCAGTTATGTGTTATTCACAGTAATATAGAAAAGTTTATCGCCAATAAATTAACGTAAAAACCCCTATTTTAATTTTTCCGGGGGCTACAGGGTTATATTAGTTATTTATTACTTTTATACCTGAATAGTGTTATTTCTCTCACTATTGCAAATTAATTGATTTTTCAATCAACTCAACGTTAGTTGCATTAATGACAATTAATTGATCATTGTAATAATAATTTGAAAAATCAATATTGTTAATTTTTTATAATAAAGAGGAGGTTGTATGCATATTTTTAAATAGTTAGAAAATATAACTCTCATTTTCAGTTACTTACGCAAAGAACTAACATACATTTCTGCAATCGGGTGAACTGTGGCACCATTCGAACAGGTACTTCTCTCAATTTTCGGCGAACTTGGGAATCAAGATTTAGAAAGCAATATTGACTAAAATAGGTTCAAGCATTATTCTACGTTTTAGCTTCATAAAAGTAGATTTAGAGCAAACTTAGGTATTTCTTGCGGTTCTCTTACGATCTGTATGAATCTAAAAAATATAACACAAAAAAATCCCTAGAAAGCCCTACGTCTGTATTAACGTTAATCCTAATGGTATTTTCCCATTGAAAAGGCTAAAGTTATAGTACCCTTTTCTAGTACCCCCCTCCCACCCCTATCCTCACCCCAAAAAATTATCTCTTTACGCTCTCGAGAATGGGCCCATCTTATGTGTTAAGTCATAAGTTAACACGTTAAAGGTAAACTTAGTATTTTAGGCGGGAACGAAGTGTACATTCGAATTCTTTTTTTATTTGGAAAATGTTTGAAATAATACACATTTATCATTTATTATGAAATGTGTGAGGCTACTATTTTTTATACAGACCGGGACCAGTAAAGAAAGCTCCTCCTCCTGTTTAATGGGTTGTCAATGTACAGTACATAAACGGAAGTATTGATACCAGCGTCGGCCTAGCCAGGTCGGCTGGTCGGCGATCACCGACCAGAATGGCCAACAGTTCCCCAAAGGAAGCCCGTGGAAGATACACTATAACAATTATTTGTGTTCGGTTTAGGACGTGATTTTATTCAGGGGAACGTAATAAAATCTCTTGCACCATAATAGACTTACAAATTTGAAACAATGTTTTCCCCCATCCTATACAAGTTTGAGGTGAAGAAGTGTCCCCCTCCTGATGTCCCTTTTTCAGAGATAAATTGTTGGTTGTATTGTGAAACGTGTACGATAAGAGATTTCACTGGATTTGCTTTTATATAAAAAATGTAATAATAAAATAAAAAGTTATTGGCTCTTAAGATCAAAATTTGATTTTTGAGAAATTTTCGGGAATCAGTCGTTTATAGTTTGATGGTGGATATATGGTACATAAGAGGTGGCCATAATGGAGCAGTTAGCTATTTGTGTTAGTTTTGTGAATCATGTTAAATTATACTAAAGTTTGCTGCAATCAATAGTAGAAGATGACCCGCTCTCGGTGGCGTAGTTAGCTAGCGCGCTAGTCGTGTTGAGCTCGACTGCCGAGGACGGGGAGATCGAGGTTCGAATCTCGGTCGGATGAACTGGCTGTGGTTTTTTCTAAATGGTTTTCCACTCTCCCTCCACGCAAATTCTGGTTCACTTCCTCTATAGTCAACCTTTCCAATTCCTAACCATTAGCGTAATTAGTACTTAAGCGTATAACCCGAACGGGTAGTAAGACGCGATGCTAAATAAAAAAAATAGTAATAGATTATGCTAACGGTAAAGGATTGTATGAATTTATTTAGTCAGAGCTTAAAAAACTAGTAATTCAAATTGCAAATGTTTTCGTTTGCTCATTTAATGGAATGGGTAGTATGAAGGCAATGGCATTCAAGCCTATTTAATATATAAAAAATTCCTCCTTGATCTACGCTCATTGAATGGATCATGTACTCAATACTATAGTAGCTGATTCCCCTGCTAATTGTAATATAGTCGTAAATTTGTTTGGATTAGTCGAGGAATCCTCCATTAAGCAATTCCAATTTTTAAAAATGACAGTGTGAAAACCTTGTACTAAGTACTAAGGGGCGACACTCCTGCTCAGTCGATGTAAATTGCATCGCTTAAAAATATGGAAGCCAATTGTTAGTGGAATAATCAAACATCAGGCTTTTACTTCTATAATGGATTTTAATGAAACTGAGAGTGAATCCAGTGAATTCGTAACAATTATTTCTTCTTACTTTCTTTTGAGCCCTCGAAGAGATAAGTTTTAGGATCAACAAAAAAATCGATCTCGAGATTTTAATAGAAAATGTCAACATCTCTTTACCCCCTGAAACCCTAAATGTTTTCACGATCCCGATTGTCTGTGACCTGAAACCATTTTACCGATCGGGCTAAAATGTTGTATCAAGGGTTTTCATGAGGCTATCCCAAGGATATTTTTTGTAACTAGACGTCTAACCTTAAAATTAAGGGTAGTTTACTAAGGAGCAAAAAGAGAAAAAAATATATTTTCTTGAAATCCGCTAAAACGATTTTGACTAAGATTCGTATCCAGGCACTGTTTGACTTTACAAAAAAAAAGTCAACCCTCACTTTCCCATGAAAATAACTTTGAGGATACTTTACATTGGCAGAGACATACAATTTTTATCATATCCCCCCGGATATTTGAGATACTAAATAACTTATCACTGATAAGTTGTGGTGCTATTAAAAATACAAATATATTATTTGAAATTTATTTTTATTAAATCAATCATTTTTGAGCTATAATCAAGTTTTTTATGCTTGTTTTTGAAATCTGAAATTAATTACTATCCTCTTTGGTGGATAGAGATGTTTCTTTTTACTCAATTTGTATGTAACAATGTAAATTATTTCATGTATGCTCTTTGGTGGAGTGTTTTTGCAACAATATATTACGTAATTATATTTTACACATCCTAAAATGTTTTAATAAATGTTTCTATTTTAAGATAAAAGAGTAAATGTGTGCTTAGCACCGTACTATTTATTTACTAGATGTGAAGAAAGGTAACTTTTACTGCAAAGCAAAATTTTGAGTCAGTACGTTACTTGAAAAATGGAGTAAAATTTAAAATGTACTGATGGCGCTAACTATTTTAGATTTATTTTCTGTGACCTTTCTAGTATCAATAACTTTACAAACGAATGTTATGAATTGTCTAAAATCGTGGCACACAGTTTAAACATTATTGTAGCAAATTAAAGCTAAACAAATTGATGCTATATCTTAAAACTCCCCAAAAAGTGCCAAATATTTGCTCTAAATATTTTAAAGACGACTCTCTTGAAAAATGCAAGACGATTTTACTGAAATACGAATTCTAATTTTTAAAAATGACGATGAGAAATAATTCAAAAATAAAACATCATTTATTTCGAAATTCTGGTGCTGCCAGTAGCTCATTCTTACCCCGACAAACCCCTTCCTACATAACTGAAAGAGTGGAGATTTGGTAACAGTTACCTGACAGAGAGCGAATATAAAGCTTTACTCCATAAGATCTGCAGTTCTCTCAGCAATGATATTGGGTGTCATGAGTCTGAAGATGAGGACGAGCTTGATGATGTCTAGGACCAAGATGTTAATTTAGAACTTTGTATGAAAGAACATTCCAGCCTCGAAAAATGCTATAAGTTTTAACGTTGAGCATTTTCTGTTTTACATTAAATATCAGCACGATCCTGATTCTTCACTAACCTTAACTCCGCCGCTTTCAAATTTGTAATGACTCTGTGCGCAAGTAGCATGTGGTGTTTTTTTTTCTAAGCTCAACAAAATATATGAAAAATAGATTAAATAGCAGCATCCAATTAAAAGTTCAAGTTATTATTCTGACAATAAAAAGTTATTCTTTTTCTCCATGCTGGTTCCCAGAATTGTTGGATACTTTTGTTCACTGAATATTAATTTTAATTCGGTATTGTTAACGTTGGCGATAATGTAGATCAACTAAAAAGTTTCCGAATGTATCGCTACAACGCAAAATTTATAACTTTCCACGTTGTTGTAATACATTCTGAAACTGCTTTAAAATGTGTTTTTATTTACACAGTTGTATAGTCTAGAATATTATCCAGAGCTATAAATTTTTTAATGTTTAATTAACAAAATATATCCTTGCTATGATTAACGGGATGTATTATGTTTTCTTTTTTTTTCTTTTTACGTTTTACTAAGCTGTACATTTGTATTTATTTTTAATTGTGTGAACTAAAGTTATTTCGAGCAGATCAGTTGGATATTTGTATTTAGTTTTAATTTTGGCAGTTAAGTTATTTTTAAGCTCAGTTTGTTTAAGTGCAGTTAAAAAAAATGTATTTAATTATATTGGATTGAATATTATTCCCCTGTCAAGAATCATAATTCTGGTTCGGCGGGGGTGTATCAGCTTTATTGGAAACAATAATAAAAACCAATTGTCTTAGTAATTTATTTTTAAATTTTATAATAAAATTACATTTGATCGATATGGTTTGTGGGGGCCCTATGAAATATTAGCCGAGGGCCTGAAGTTGAGCAAGGCCGAAGCTGATTGAAACGAGTAAAATTGTAGATGTTTGCGGGTTCAAACTCGGTCTAGGTCAACGGATTTTTATCGAGTGATGAAAATACGTGGTACAACATACTTCATTCAAAGGGTAAGGCCGGTAGTATCGTGTCGAAAGTGGCATTTAGGAGCTCCTTAGAAAGTATATGAGACACCTTTCTGGTAACATTAGTAGACTCTTTCTCGCTCACTCGTAGAATTCTGTGTGAATAGCAACGGGAAACCAGCGTACTTCATGACTTCCTTAGTGAGTGTACACGCTGCTCCGGATGGAAAAGGTAACACATTAGTACCAAACTACAGGTTGTGTACTCAATTATAAATATTATTATTATCACCGCGTCTTACTACCCGTTCGGGCTATACGCACGTACGCTAATGTGTAATGGTAGGGTGATTGTGATATGAAATGGAGGACCTACAGTTTAACGTGGGATCCGAACCACGGTGGAGGCCTGGCATTCTTCACATTCACAAGTTGTGATTAATACACATCTTGTCAGAGGTGAAGGAAGGGTTTGGTAATCAGATAAATCTGTGCCCGGACCGAGGATTGAACCCCGGATCCCTAGCACAGAAGTCCGATACCTTACCCCTAGACCACCAGGTCACCCTTCAATTATAAATAGTTTGATGTCAAAAGTAAGATAAATGAAAATTTATAAAGATGATTTTTAGTGCAAAAAAGTAACTAGACAAAGTTGCGTGTTTGAACCATAATCACTAATGGATAGACTATCGACTTTTTGAACTTCTTAACCAGAGTCTAGCGTGATAAACAGTAATTACTTATTAATTACACTTTAATTGAGAAAACTAGGTCTTCGATCTCCTCCTCTTGGTCCTAATATAAAACCTTTAGAATTCTTTTCATTGTATTTTACTTTAATGAAAATGGAAGTTAAAATCAATAGATCATGAAGAAACGCGTAAAACCAAGATAACTGGCGTGACCTTACCTCTATATAGACTGACCTTTGTAAGATCCAAAGTTCATTTACGGATAATAGATTGTGACACACATAATATAATATCCGTTATAGTATCCAGATGTTTTTTACGACACTGTCTTGAACAAAACAATTTTTTTTAAGACAACGTATTAGTATTTATTTTTATATAATACTAACTATAGCACTTCTTCAAAGTTTGCAAAACTTTGGACTAAACTTGCTACTCGTAGTTATATTGCAAGCATTTTCTTCGATTTCTGTGACCAAATTTAAAAAAGTGTGCAAAATAAAATTGCTTGCAGGCCTAGTTTTTATTTTGTATAATATAACAGCTCAAGTCCCATCTATGGACTCCGTATCCGTAAGAAATCGATGCCACAGTATCATATTCCTGTGTCTATAGAGTCCTGATCCGTATCGAAATCTTGGTCCGTAACTCCGTAGAAGTTTCGTCAACTTGAACTTTCTAAGGACTAAGTCTATACGGACTACCACTAACAGTTAAGTAAATATGTGCACGCACATTGAAATAAAAGTACCAATGGCAGCGAAAGGATCCGTTGCTAATTTTAAGTGTGATGGTTCAAACCTTGCTATAAATATATGTACAGTAGCCCCATGGCTTCTTTGGTGCTGACTGATAGCTCACAGCTGACTTCTGACAGTCAACATTTAGGTATATACCTAAATGTTGACTGTCAGAAGTGACAGCTGCTAAACACATGTTTTTTGCATATCATATGGTTCGGCGTAGGGATACATAATTTGGTCCGGTAGCTTTTCAAAGCCGTCAGCTGTCAGTCGGCACCAAAGAAGCCATGGGGCTACTGAGGTGTTGCGATTGTACTTGACCTGCATCTCAAGTATATCCTGGAAGTTTTCTATAAAAGTTGTTCAAGATTATTTTATCGATCAGCTGATTGTTTGGCAGTTGCTCCTTGCTGTAGACGAAGAAGAAGAGTTTTATTGGACCAAGTCTCTGACTCTCCCATTGGTTGGCACGGTCACGTGGTTAAGGATACAGACGGTATGGACTCGAATATAATATATTAGGACCAAATACCACGGACTACGGATATGGAGTCTGTAGAAGGGGTTTCACTTGTTGGTTAATAATTTTAAAATTAAAATATATATTTTTTTAATGTCCTCTTTGTTTTATATATAAAAATAGTTGGGTACCAAATTTCCATTCTCATCCATAACACATCCATAACATGTGTTCATGGTCAGTCAGTTCAAATAGATTTGTTTAGTGGAGAATTTATTTGTTATATTTTCAAAATTTACACTTTTACGTGAATGTTGAGTGTACTTTAGAGGAAGTGCATTCGTATTGGGCTGGAAAGAGAGGTGGAAAACCATCCTCACTGCATCCTATTGATATTCAAACCTCAACGTTACCCGGCATTTCAGTCTGCACCCCTTGTATCGGTGGACACGCATCCTAAATGTTGAGCTCATCTATTCTGGTTTGCTAATAAGGGGAGGGTTGGTGTTCGAATACCGGCTTGGTGTACTCAATATAGTTTTTCATAAATAGTTCTTCATAAATAGTTTTCCAGCTCTCCCTCCTTACAAATTTAGGTACATCTTCTCTAAATTATACCTCCCTCATCCTTACCCCATTAGTGTAGTTAAATGCGGATAGTCCGGATGGGTAGTAAAGTGCCTTGAAAAAAAAAAAAGCGTAACGCCTTTTATCGTATTCGTTCGCCGTGTATGTTTACATTTAGCCGCTCTGTGAGGACATTTTTTACTATTTTTTATTATTTATTTGAGGTATTTAAAGTGCACTTTATGAACTGCACAGGATAATTTCTATGTGCGAGTGCGAAAGGAGCTACCAATTTGGCCGGGAAAGGTATTTTCTCATACCCTCAAGGTTTCTTTAGCACGCCACAATTGACATGTGACCGACGGGCCACACGGAGGAAGTTGTACTGCTCAAGAACAATTGGCTGGGTCTGAACCCACGAATACCGGGTCCTGAAGCAAGCACCCTCTACCCCAAGACCACCGAGTGGGAACAAAACATAGCTATACGTCTTAGCCGCAATGAGATGATAGTAGCCAGGGACGCTGACCAATATACCAATAGACCAATAGACCAAGAGGCCGGTCTGGCAGAAGACCTGTAACATAAAATAATTGTTTTAGTTCACATACATTAAAAAATATAGCTTGTCATTTATTAAAAGTATAAACTAATTTATGATACGTACGCGCCTTATTTCTTATTGATAATATAGAGATTAGATTCTTTTAACACCGCGTCTTACTACCCGTTCGGGTTATACCCCTATGTACTAATTACGCTAATGGGTTAGGAATTAGGAAGGTTTAATTGAGAGAAAGTGAGCCTTCATTTGAGTGGAGGAAGGGCGGAAAACCTTTTAGGAAAAACCACCCTTAGTACACTTGACCGAAATTCGAACCCCGATCTCCACAGTCAAGTCTAACACGAGAGTAACGCGTTAGACCATGCGGCCACAGAAGCGGGTTAGAACCTAGTTAAATTATAGTTTAACGATATAGATTTGGGCTACCCGCCTATTATCAGTCATCTACAAAGAATACATGTGAGTTTTAAGAATATTAATAGTATTAAATATATTTTCTTAAATTGCAGATTGATTTTTTTTCATCAATTTCCAACCTAATATTAAAGTGGATGGACAAATTGTACTTTTTTACCTCCTGGTTCTTTTGATTTATTGTCCGACTCCTTGACTTTGCTAGCGTGTACGCCTACTGAGCTACAGTAGCCCCATGACTTCTTTGGTGCTGACTGACAGCTGACGGCTTTGAAAAAATACCAGAACAAATTATGTATCCCTACGCCGAACCATATGATCTGCAAAAAAGATGTGTTTAGCAGCTGTCACTTCTGACAGTCAAAATTTAGGTATATACCTAAATGTTGACTGTCAGAAGTCAGCTGTGAGCTGTCAGTCAGCACCAAAGAAGTCACGGGGCTACTGTACGTGCTACGGATTTGGTTTCAGGCATGGCCAAAAATGTTAACATTTGTCAAGTTGGTGTTTCCCACTTTGTCATAGATTGACGGTCAAAGGACTGATCATTGTGTAGTTCATACAATCAAGCTAGTTGCCATTCAACTGCTTAGATTTGTTTGTTCATAGTGTGCGTTAGATACCCATAGAGAAAAAGATACTTATTTACGATCATATTTATTAAATAAAATAATGTAACTAATCACGCTAATCTTTTTCCAATTAGAAACATTGTTTATGATAGTCGGCTTCTAATTACACGGAATTTATTATTATTATTATTATTATTATTATTATTATTATTAGCACCGCGTCTTACTACCCGTCCGGGTTATACGCACTTACGCTAATGTGTAATGGTAGGGTGATTGTGAGATGAAATGGAGGACCTACAGTTTAACGTGGAATCCGAACCACGGTGGAGGCCTGGCATCCCTCACATTCACAAGTTGTGATTAATACATGTCTTGTCTGAGGTGAAGGAAGGGTTTGGCAATCAGATAAATCTGTGTCGGGACAGAGGATTGAACCCCGGACCCTCAGCACAGAGGTCTGACACCTTACCCCTAGACCACCAGGTCACCTTAATTACACTGGAATATACCCATGTTTGCTTGTATAAAGAATGGGAAACTATTTAGTCACCCTAGCACGGATTCGAACTCTGACCTCCCTGGCATTGACGAACCAGACTATCTTGACTGAAGCTCTACAATTCTTGTGTTAAAATGTACTAATAAAAAAGAAATAGTTGAATAAACACTTATTATTGTGATACTTCTGATAACATTTTCCTACTTAATAAAAAAATCCTTTGTCCTGAACTAAATAATATTTATTTCTATTGTCTTATAATATTTTTAATGATTTAATCTCACACTATCAACAAAGAAGGTTGTGACTAGATATTATGAGAAATTCGAATCCTCTTTTCATTGAATCCCTCGAATCCTGTGGTATTAAAGATAGTCGAGATTCATTAAATCTCAAAAAAGGTATCTAGAATACCATTACGAAGACATTGACATAAAAAAGTCAAAATTTTGTAAAAAGAATTTTATAAACTTGTGTAGTTGGGAGGATATCAAGAAAGGTCAAAATCGTATTAATATATTTGATCTACCAGGATGTTATCTTTATTGTTTATGACGTAATATATTATACATTCTAAACAAAACATCATTTATCAGTGGTAATTATAATATTTTTTTTAATTTGAGTATTCAAATTTGGATTCGTGATTCGAAATTAAATTTAAGACTTGTATTCCGAATTGGGATTGGAGAAATATAGGATTCGACTCATCTATAGTTGTGACTATATCAATACTTAACACAGACTTGTAACTGATAGTAACTTTCAATAAATAAACATTTTCATTGTTGATCCCATGCTGCCAAAATAATCTCGCTGTCAACTTCTTTATTTAAAAAAAAAATGGAATTTGTGATATTTGTGTATGATTGATTCTTTTATCAGAGGGAACTCAACTCCCCTTACCACATCTTCAGCTACTTTTTAACATTTGATTTCATTCATTAAATTCAGCGAGACGCAAGTTGATTTGGACTGGTGACCCCTTGATATTACCAATAGCGAGTTTTTTTTTTCTTCCGTCGACATCACGCCACATTGTTAGTTCGGGCTATGCTCAACAGATATCTCTGAAGCGCTAGCTGTCTCGTGGTGTCCTCGTTCCCCACTTCTTGTGTTCGTTTCCGTACGGTTTGTTTAGTTTGTTGGCTACCTCATGGGTTATCGGAACAATGTACGGTGACGTGGTTTAAAAATAGAGCATAATTGACAAGTAGTTTGTGTAGGATTCACGATAGTAACTTATCCCATTATATTGTAGATATAGAAACCCGAACTTATTATCAAGTCGTTGTTTTTTCTTCCAATAATCTTGTATTATCGGAATGTAAACTAATGCGATGGTAGTGTTGTCAATGTGATTGTTAAAAGTAGACCGTTTTCGTTTCTTATGTTGAATGGCGGGTTTTGTTGAACTATTTATATTATTGGGACTCTTGTACTGGCTGTTCTATCCTAGGTAAGACTAATAATCATTTAATATGTTTTATTTTAGTCAATCTTTTGTTAAATATAACATTGTAAACGCTAATTGTATATACATCTATATAATAAATTGTACTTTTATCGAGCGTATTAACTTCTTAATCCAAGTGGCCGTTTTTGGGCATTGACACTACATTAGCGTGAAGAGAGGAGTGTAAAACTACAACCATAAATTGATGTACATCATTATCCCCAGTGCACCCGGCCTGAGTTTAAACCCCGTCAACGTAAACCAAATAATATGAGTGTCTAGAACCCTTTACAGCGCATCCACCAGAGCACGCGATTTTTGTAGCGCGAGATAAAAAAAACAACAGCAATAATGATTGTTGTGTACACTTTGCAGCTCGAAGCCAAGCTTGATGTTTTAAATCAACAAACTGTCACCTACCTACTTGTTTCTTATGGCACATATTTTTGAATGATCTACGCCTCTCTTCATTGCTTTCTCTTAATGAATTTCACCTCATTAGCGCTTTAAATGTTTCGTACGGAATACTGCGACGTGCATGACTTCGTTTGGCATGTTCGCTACTTTCTAATGCCGCTTGTGTTGTATAGCTCTTTAGGCTAAGGTCAGACGAGCAGTAAATGTTGCTCGAATGGGAGCTACAAATAACGCTTGATTTTGGTAGGAAGAACAGTAAAAGTTAGTTACTAAAGTTACTAAAACAATATTAATATATTCATACATAGAGTCATGCCATCTGCAGATGTTACTTTTGATAGATATAATCAATACCTATCAAATGACACAAATAATATAAGAAAATGTTATCAATGTTGGCCGCAAAGAAATATATGTTGATTTTATCTACTGTTCTTCCAACCAAAATTAGGGTATACAAAGATTGCAGCACGTGGCATGAAATATCGCTTGAATCATACGTGAAATATCACTTGAATCAGACGTGAAATATCGCTTGAATCATACGTGAAATATCTCTTGAATCAGACGTGAAATATCGCTTGAATCAGACGTGAAATATCGCTTGAATCATACGTGAAATATCGCTTGAATCATACGTGAAATATCACTTGAATCAGACGTGAAATATCGCTTGAATCATACGTGAAATATCTCTTGAATCAGACGTGAAATATCGCTTGAATCAGACGTGAAATATCGCTTGAATCATACGTGAAATATCGCTTGAATCATACGTGAAATATCACTTGAATCAGACGTGAAATATCGCTTGAATCATACGTGAAATATCTCTTGAATCAGACGTGAAATATCGCTTGAATCAGACGTGAAATATCGCTTGAATCAGACGTGAAATATCGCTTGAATCAGACGTGAATTATTGCTTGAATCAGACGTGAAATATTGCTTGAATCAGACGTGAAATATTGCTTGAATCAGACGTGAAATATTGCTTGAATCAGACGTGAAATATTGCTTGAATCAGACGTGAAATATTGCTTGAATCAGACGTGAAATATTGCTTGAATCATACGTGAAATATCGCTTGAATCAGACGTGAAATATTGCTTGAATCAGACGTGAAATATTGCTTGAATCAGACGTGAAATAACGCTTGAATCAGACGTGAAATAACACCTCGACTGGTCACACAGATGAGCGATTCCTATCTTCAAAGATTTCTCAGTTCAGCAATGAATCTTGGAGCAAAAGTTGTTAGATCTGTATTATTTGTGCGAATTCGAGGCTATTTAGGGATAACAGTGGTACTGGAACAAGGAGGGGGCATTACCCCCCGTAAATAACTTGCCCCCCATCCCTAGGGTAAATTTGCCCTTCTAGATTTATTTCACTCCTCTCTAATATAAAGATGAAAAATGATTTTGTATCAAGTTTAAAATTGCTTCTAGAGGCATCCAATTTTCAAAATTTGCTGGGATAACTGTGTCCCTGGACCCCTTTTTGGTTTAAGGAGCCTCCCTCTCAAAAGCTTATTTTTGCTAATTCCCTCCCCCTTGTAAAAATAGGGTTCCGCTGCTACTGAAGGGGAAATAAGTGGTCGATTCATCCTTTATTTAGAGAAACGTCAACAAAGTGAAATTTTGTTCGTATTCGTAAAAATACTTGAGCTTCACTCAAAACAATTTGTCCATACCCGCTTCGGTGGCCGCATGGTCTAAGGCTCTACTCTCGCGGTAGACTAGACTGCCGATGATGGGGAGATCGAGGTTCAAATCTCGGTCGGGTGTACTGAGGGCGGTTTTTTACAAAATGATTTTCCATTCTCCCTCCATGCAAATGCGGGTAGACTACTTCAAAATATAACATTCCTAATCACAAAACTATTAGCATAATTAGTACAAAAGAGTAAAACCCGAACGGGTAGTAAGACGGAGTGCTAAAAAAAAAAATGTCCAAGTACCAATCCAAGCCCAACTATTTAGTTGCTATTTACCTCTGTGCTAAACGTACTAATTAACTAAATACACTGCTACCGTTGATGAGGGTGCTACTGTTTGAAGAAATAACGTTTAAATTTCGAGCACATGTTCTTACAATGTATTAGAGATATTTAATTTGAGCTTTTAACTCATATTGGTATAGGTGACCTTTTGGTCTAGGGATAAGGTGTCAGACTTCTGTGCTGAGGGTCCGGGGTTCAATCCTCGGTCCCGGCACAGATTTATCTGAATGCCAAACCCTTCCTTCACCTCTGACAAGATGTGTATTAATCACAACTTGTGAATGTGAGGAGTGCCAGGCTTCCACCGTGGTTCGGATCCCACGTTAAACTATAGATCCTCCATTTCATCTAACAATCACCCTACCATTACACATTAGCGTAAGTGCGTATAACCCGAACGGGTAGTAAGACGCGGTGCTAATAATAATAACTCATATTGGTGTTCAGGTGGACTAAATGTCGGGCTTATCTTGTCTGATCCGCCTGTTATAAGAAATCAGGGTTAGAATCCCGGAAAGGTGTAGGCCTTTACTAAAAGAGATTTTTTCCCTAATCGGTTTTCTACCTACCCTTCACGTAAATACGGGTAAATTTCCTCTTGATTATACGTCTACCACCTCTACCTCGGAGTATATAAATGCGTACAGCTCAGACGTGTAGTAAGAAGCGTTGGATTTTAAAAGAATGCACTTTTCAAAACTAATAATTGTTTATATCAGAATAAGACCTACAAACTAACTAAATCATAGATCAGAGACAGTGTACAGATCTCCAACCGGTCAATTTATCATTTCAAAAGGGGACACTCCGATTTTGCCAACACAAAGAATCGAATCTGAGACTCCTAGATGAGTTGTCAGACGCGCTATCAGCGGAACCAAGGTCTATGTTATCCTCCTTGTGAGATGTACATAAAAAAACACCCCCTAATTCCCCCTCCTGTCCCCTCCTAGTCGAGGGGAGGTAAATACAATAGACTATAGTCAAACTTGAGTAAAGTGTTTTATAACATTTAGAATACAGACAGTTGATTTCTTTTTTTAAATCTTGTATTTCATTCACACAATTTTACTGTAAAACTTTTTTTTTTTTTGGGTCACGTCTTACAACCCATCCGGGATTCACGCATTTAATCAAACCAATAATATACTAGAAATTAGTAATGTATAATTTAGAGGAAATACACCCGCATTTGTTCGGAGTTAGGGTGTTAAACAGCTTAGTAACACCCTCAATACACCTTCCCGGGATTGGAACCCTGGCCTCTCCTGTCAGCGGTAAAGAAAAGTTGACGAAACTGAGGTTTAGTCCGTGTGCTCGCCGATACGGATAAACATGAAAATAGTTTGTTTGTCTTACGGATCCGTGAAACCAAGTTTAGTATCTATTCAGACGGTCATAGAAGAACCTTTATCTGACATTACGGAGTGTAATTAAATATTTCATGTATTAAAGGGCCAAGTCTTCTGCTCCAGTGAGTTGTTACAGAATTTAAAATGATTTAGTGTATTTTTGTATCTGTTGGCTACACCAATATAAAAACATTCTTAGTAAACCCGGCCGGGATTTGAACCTCGACATTCCCAACACCGACAAACCAGAATAGACGAGCATGACGTTTAGTTCGCGCACCCACCGATGCGAGTCGCTATATTACCCTCCCACAATTATGTTCCCATGATCCTCATCCTGAATTGTCTAAGCTTCGGAAACAGGGAAATAATATTGTGAAAGAACCGCTTCGGTGGCTCGGTGGCTCGGTGGCTCGGTGGCTCGGTGGCTGCATGGTCTGAGTTTATCGATAACAGGGAGACCGGGGTTTGATCTTGGTCGGGTGAACTGAGAGTGATTTCTTCCAAAATGGTTTTCCACTCTCCCTCCATGCAATTGCGGATACACTTCCTTTAAATTCAACCTGTCTCAACCCCTAACATATTAGTGTAAAAAGAACTTGTACTTACAACCCGAACGGGTAGTAAGAAGCAACGACAGAAAACAAACCAACAAAAATCATGAAAGGTAAAGGAACTGAATCGTCGTTGGCTGGTGACCTGCATCGGTGGACACGCGGACGCGTCTGTCTGGTCTGGTCTAGTTTGCCACTGAGAGATCGGATGTACTGATTTTTTTTATAAATGGCTTCCTACTATCTTTCTACACAAATGCAGGTACATATAATCTACAATCTAACCTACTCCCCAGCGCAATAAGCCTGGGTGGGTATAATAAGACGTGGAGCACGGTAGCATGCTAATAAGAAATAGTCCCCTCTAGGACAGTTGGTCTAGCTCGAACCCCGGACTCCCGATTCATATATACGTGTGCTATCACTCAGCCAGCTCCGCACAGTCTCCATTCAGGGGGGAACATGTTTACTGAAGGCAAGAGGTCTAACCTATCGTCATTGTTTGCTACGTTTGGGCATAAAGGGATGTTCTTTAAATTGAAAAATTACACTTGGGCACGGGAATCGAACCCGGGGGCCTTTGGCTTAATACGCCAATACTCGAACCACTGAGCTATCCGGGAGTCGTCACATTCCCAGGGTCATTCCTCACTCATATTTTAAGGTAGAATCTGTGATGGACGTGAAGAAATAGTTAGCTATATATGAGTGATTAATTAAGATCACTAGCTATCAGATAACGCAGCCACCATCGACTCGGTAGTTGGCTTTTTGCTGGCAATAGTACTAAACGTTGAACGCAAGGTCGTAGCCAGACAATAATTTCAGGGGGGTTTTGGCGGGCACATCCCCCAATTGCCGGAGGCTAGAACAAATTCTAAATACTAAACACCTCTAGAATCTTTTTGAGGTGCTCTTTATGGTAACACAGGCCCCTAATTTGTACCTGTACATTAACTTTGATATTGTTTTAACCATAAATAAAGCCATATCATATATTTTGTTCATAAAATTGGGGGGAGGGGGCGGGTTTGAACAAGGCCGTAGCCAGGGGAGGGTTTTGGGGGTTAAAACCCCCTCCGAAATTCTATGGACAAAATATATGGCTTTATTTATGGTTCAAAAAATATCAAAATTAAGATACAAGTACAAATTAGGGGGCTGTGTTACCCTAAAAAGCACTTCAAAGAGCTTCTAGAACCTTTTATCCTTTAGAATTTTTTCTGGCTTCTGGTAATTGGGGGGTGTGCCCACCAAACCCCCCCCCTCCCCCTGAAATTATTGGCTGGCTACGGCCTTGGGTTTGAACCCCCAAACCCCCTTGACTACGTCCTTGGCCGTACGAATGCGTATGATTTGAGTGAAGAATGAGCCTGGACATGGGATAGCTCAGTGGTTAGAGCATTGGCGTACTAAGCCAAATGTACCGGGTTCGATTCCCGTGTACAGGTGTCATTTTTCAATTTAAAGAATATAACCGTAATTAACAAATCTATTTAATCCATCCTAAAGGGATGTATTTAATTTCTCTATGTTCGGAAACAGACAACATTTGGTTTGTGTTTCTCTCCTTCCTTTACCCCTTGGATTGCGGCAATGCTGGCTAGAGGCACGTAGATCTGAAACTGCTGCAAGAGGTCAGAGTTCACACTCAGAGGTGTAATTCAAGACAGGGATGTTCGATCTACAGGCCTTGGATCGATTCTCTGTATGGATGGAGATCACAAGGTTTTGCATCGATCTAGACAAAAAATCAAGTGCATATTTTAAAGATCGATTCGTAAAAAAATAAGTTACTTAAACCATATTTTAGGTATGTATTAAATAAATATTTTTCGAAAAAAAATCTATGATTGAGCGCATTAAATTACGATTTATTTCCTACTATGGTTAATTTACTCAAATGGTGATGAGCAGTTGGTAAACTATTACTATGGTATTAATAATGTTTGTATAGTAAATTATATCCTGTATTCAAACATTTTTTTAACACTGCATCTTACTACCCATTCGGATCATACGCATATATACCAATTATGCTAATGGTTTTAAGGAGTAAGGAGGTTATATTTAGAGTACGTTTACCCGCATTTGCGTGGAGGGAGAATGGAACACTATTTTGGAAAACCCACCCTCAGTGCACCCGACCTAGATTCGAACCTCGATCTCCCTGTCATTAGAAGTCCAGTCTACTGCGAGAGTAGCGCGTTAGACCATGCGGCCACCGAAGCGGGTTATATTTAATATTATTGTTATTACATTATAAAACAAGCTTTGTTACAACAAATGGTCAATACAACACCTTTATGATCCATATAATGTCTTTAAAAATCAATTTTAAATAATTGTGATATTAGTTAATATTTCAGGAGTGTGTTGGTCGACCATTAAAACACCCTTTAACCTTAACTACGTTATTATTTATCATATAAATTATATATCACATGATAAATTATATACTAATTTGTGGCATAGCTTTGCATACTTTGATTTCAAAAAGGTTATTAATAGTAGTAAAAAATCCTACATCCAATCAGATATTCCTGTATTTAAGGTGAGATTACTTTCGATTCGATCTTTTTTTTAATCGATTCATGAATCATATCGAGACGTTTGACTCGATCTAAAAATTGATTAATCTAGGGTAAATAGTCAATTTTCCTAAAGCTCGATCCAAGATCGAACGTCCTTGTTCCAAATTTGTCATTGAGGGGGCAAGACGGGTTTATTGTCGGCCCAATAAACTGGCTCGCTAAATCTTGACCCACTGTACATCGCAAATTACCTTGTACACTCCAATTTTCATTGGAAGGGCCTTTCAGAGAAATACAAACTTTTTTTGCAACATTGCCAATATTTTACTTCATTATTATAGTTCGATCCCCGGCGCTTCCAAAATGTATCTATGAAACAGAGAGTCTGTAACAGGGTCAAACTCAGCCTTATGGGGACAAATGAAGAGATACTTGGATAAAGACGTAGCAGCTCCGGTTTAGAAAACTGAGATAAACGGCCGGATGACTCGTTGTGCTGATAATATGACACCCTCTATCCGCCAATGTTGGCACTATCATCGCTAACGGCAGCGGCCGCTCGGTCGATATAACTCACTTAAGTAGGTTCGTACCATGAAGTAGTCTTAAAGGTATTATTACCATTTTGCAAAAGTGACAGCTTCAGATCGCATGAGCTGGCGCATGAATACATGAAACGAACTCTAGTAGATCTTTCTAGCTGTCTGTCAAGGTTCTCACTGTGAACATTGGAATGTGCGCTCAACACTTAGTTCATTAACTACAACAGGTGTGGGCGATAAGAGCTGTTATGTGGAAATGCAACCACATCAGCATGTGTACAGGAATGGAAATTCACACGCGGGAAATCAATTTTGGTGCAGATGGTAAGGATTCTGACGCGAGAAAAGGTAAGTGTTTTTGCAGGGGTTTTTTTAGCAAAACTTTTTTTTTTGGTCAAAATAAATCAAATATTTCTCCAGTACAAACCTAAAGTTTAATTTTCTTCACATGTTGATATCAACAGTTGTTGAATATCTGTCAAACGTGTCCTGTAATTTAATGACAACTTTTTCTCTTATTTTTAAAATTCTGTCATCTACTGCCACTACACTATGCTCATGACAAATATTCAACAAATGTTGTTATCACCGTGTGAAGAAAATTAAACTATATAATTATATTGGAACAATATTTGATTTATTTTGACCGAAAAAACTTTTTTTGCTATAAAATCTGTAGAAACACTTCCCTTAACTCGTGTTCCATACATCCTCAACTTAAATTGCTCCGCCAACGCTGCTGGTTACATAGAAATGAAACATAAATATTTCAGCAAAAATATATTTTTTCTAAACTATTTATATTTATGTAAGCTACTAAAGTGTAATTATCGTGCACTTGACAATAAGACTGATAAACTAACTGAGCTATTCGAAACAACAACTGCAGTCTAAAACATTGTTGTACAGTTTGTGTACCATTATGACGGAGGTTTAGAAATAGATGACACGATTACCCCCCCCACCCCCCTCCATTCATCAAACCTGGTCTATGCCCATCCTATTTATTGTCGTTGTTGCGCACATTTCCGACCGACGACATTGACCAGTAATGAATACCATCTGACCTTAGCACAATTTACACCGTACTTTGTCCCGAGATGTAATTGAATTCCTGAGCCGCGGAAAGCTTGAACACGCATTTCTTCCTTTGAAAATAGAGCGCGTAAGCCGGGCAATGGAGGTGGTCACCATCATTTTCATAGGAAGGGCCTTCTTATCTTATAGTTAGAAACATAGTTAGATCTACTTTCATTTATTCATACGTCAGGTCATATGTACTGTAGATGTTATTTTTGATAGATGCTTTAATATCAAGGATAGCATATATAAAATTGTAAAATGTCATCAATTTCAACCGAAAAATATATATTTGTATTTTCTGAAAACCCCTTCCTTTGAAAATTGTACTGTAGATGATGTGGACTACATTGAGAATCAGAACGTAACCGGAGACTCTCAAAACACAGGATGTTGGTCTGAGCCCTTAGCGCATCCATTTCCGACACAAATATCTTATTTTTAATAGAAAGATTAGTACCTTTTCACAAAATTGTAAATCAAAGGCACAAAGTACCGGCGTCTCCAGACATTTTCAGTTGAGGGCCTAAGCCCGTCGTTAATGTAATCCCCTTCCCTATAAAAGGTTTATGTTTGGCATATTCTATTAGGTTTAAAATATTTAAAAGCTTGTATTGATTTTTTTTTAAAACAAGGCAAGCCTTATTTTAAGCTTTGTAGAAGTATAGGTGCTTTTATCAACACAAATATCAGCTAATATTCCACTTCTTTCTCTCGGCACTCGAACAACCTTGAACAGCTTTTTTTGTGTAACATTGTTCAAACCGAAGGACAGTCACTTTGTTAAAATATTAATTTACAAAAAAATACAAACATTGTAACGTATATAAGAGCTAGCCTGATATATTATTTGTTTGTTCGCCACAGTTAGTGGGATATTTTATATAATTATTGAATTGGTTTCAAGTTTGTTATTCTGTATTATAATAATTAAAAAGTGGTAATGTCTTATTTTAGAAAACAAAAGTTCTGGTGTTTTATAGTTTTTATTTTAAATAGATAAACAGTTTTTTCTGCTAGATATTTCACACGTAGATTTTAATAATTTAACAACTTAACACAAATAAATCTTACTACCCACTCGCATTTATAATATCGTAATTTTGAATATAGATGTGAATAATGAATTACTGGGATGTATAATTCCATATCATTACAACATGTATAAACTCTCTGTGAGGTCGCAATGAATTTCTGGGGCCACAATTTGAATTTCTGGCCCACTTCGAACAAACCTAAAATTTCGTTTCCAAAAGAATAATAAAAGAATATTTATAATGTTGTGTACAAACCCCAAATTAACATATTTATTTACAGTTTATTATGAGTTTCTGGAATACTGAAATATCCTCAATATGACTTAATAAATAAAATTTAAAAAAATTACATTTTAAACTATCGACTAACCCAAAAAATACTCGTCAACTTTTATCCCGAGAACTGTCACACTCTTCATATGTTCCCATACGCGTCAATCTCTATAACTACTACGTATAGACTAATTACGTGGCCACATAGCACAGGATGCACAATACACTCAGATCACAAAGATATTATTGTCTAACATGGGTATCGTGCAGTGAACAATATGTGTCGTAACTATCGGTCATTTGAAGAACAAAATATGGAATCGATTTAAACTTATCGGTGTAAATTGCTCACCAAATAGTTCGTTTGCAAAACCTAAGGCTGGGACCAAAAACATTTTTCTTTTAGTTTTCTCATTGCTTTACAACTTTTATTTAACCTCAACAAGACTTCTGATATAAATAATTTAACAAGCCCATTTCCGGTAATTGAAATTACGAAAAAACGGTTTAATCTATTTTGAAAAATGAACACTCATTTTCTAGGAAATCGGAGAAAATAGTAGCTTAAAAACTAAAACCCAATTTCCTAGCGAGTTTTCCATCTTTTACTTCTGTGTGGACAGTGGCTCGTTTGTGCAATCATTATTTATTTACATCTCCATGGAAACCATGACTTGTATATATTTGTATATCGGTAAATAAATATTTCTCTTTGGTTAAAAATAATAACAACTCATATCTGACTCGAGGGGTTTGTTGCAACAAATAAATAGAGAGCTGGGAGAGGGTTGTTTTAAACTATCATCGTGGCGTGAAAGGGGGGGGGGGGGAATAA
>CABFWB010005411.1:5672-16102 GCA_902151455.1 Timema bartmani | reverse complement strand
AATACACGTTTTAATTATAATTAAACACCGAAAGCTAAATATCAAAGTCGATAGTTCTTGACGAGTAAACTTTTAATAAGAAATTCGAGTGAGGGCTTATTATAATATATTATTGGACTCAAATAATTTGCAGTCATCTCTGCAACGATCCACCAGTTTAATATATTTTGATACCCGCTTCGCTGGCCACGTAGTCTAAGGCGCTACTCTCGCAGTAGACTAGACTCTCGATGACGGGAAGATCGAGGTTCGAGTCTCGGTTGAGTGTACTGTGGGTGGTTTTTACAAAATGGGTTTCTACGTAAATGCGGGTACACTTCCTATAAATATAGCCTTCCTAACACCTTAAACCATACATACGCGTATAACCCGAATGGTTAGTAAGACGTGGTGTTAAAATTATTAAAATTATTATTATTATTATTATTATTATTAGCACCGCGTCTTACTACCCGTTCGGGTTGTACGCACTTACGCTAATGTGAAATGGTAGGTTAAAATATATATATATATATATATATATAGTGGTATGTTCCATAAAAAATCGGAAATGTGAATTAAAAGAAAGGGCGAGTCTAATCAATCTTGTTTAAGGTTACTGGTTGTGAGAATCGAAAGTAAATAATTGCTAAACATTTTTTCCAAGACACTTGCCCCCCATGCTCCTCCTGTAAGAAAATGTGATTTACCCTTGCCCTACCTCCTTCCCCTCTGTTCCTCCGCCCCCTCCCCCATATAAGTTCCGGCGCTTATGGAACCATACATAGGCTGAGTTTTATTGACATGGGCCCGAGTGTAAAAAAAACATTTAAGAATTGTTAACTCCTCTTTTTAGTCATTATCACCCGCCTCGGTGGCGTAGTTAGCTAACGCGCTAGTCGTGTTGAGCTCGACCGCCGAGGACGGGGAGATCGAGGTTCGAATCTCGGTCGGGTGAACTGGGGGTGGTTTTTCCTAAATGGTTTTCCACTCTACCTCCACGCAAATGCGGGTTCACTTCCTCTGAATCCAACCCTCCCAATTCCTTATCCATTAGCGTAATTAGTACTTAAGCGTATAACCCGAACGGGTAGTAAGACGCGGTGCTAAATATTATTAGTCATTATGCTCCGCAGGAACTGCTATAATATATCAATAATGTTAAAACGACGTGTGCATAAAGTTTGGTCAAAGTTGAAAGAAGTTGGCTATTTCTCAAAATATTCGAAATTGTGGGTAATACTTGGTCCAGTTAAAGAGTCCACTTTCATGGGAAGAACCTTTGAGGAAATTCGAACATACTTTTTTTAGATCAACATTAATAATATTATACTACTGTATATTATTATTTAATCAAACGTGACAGCTGCAATCTGCTGAGAACATGATTTGGCGTATGAACATGTGAAAATAGATCTAGGAACTTTTCTATCAGCCCTATTAAAATTAGACTTTAGCATGAGTGGTTGTGAAATAACTATTTAAATAAAAACAAAGCTATTGCTTTTTCTCAAGTTTTATGAATTAATTGCTTTCATTTATACGAAGTCATAATAAACAGCTTTACTGAGGAAGAATATATACATATT
Source organism: Timema bartmani (assembly GCA_902151455.1). Taxonomy (NCBI): domain Eukaryota; kingdom Metazoa; phylum Arthropoda; class Insecta; order Phasmatodea; family Timematidae; genus Timema; species Timema bartmani. The sequence continues at coordinate 14,534 of CABFWB010005411.1, read as the reverse complement.
TATACAAACACATGAGGTACAGTTAGCAGAATATAATGAGAAACTTATTTCTGCTGATCATCTTTCTTACGTTTTCCGGCCTCTGCCACAACACCGTGATCCGCTGTCATCTCCTCTTGATGGCGGCGGGATGTTGTAACTCGGGACTGCTGGTGGGTAAATCGCTGCGCCTGTCTCTTCCAGCCGCTGCAATTGCCAGTCCTTGGTGAGCAGGGCCTGTCGAGTGGTTTCTGCTCGTTCTGGCTAATGATTGGGCTGCCATTGCTGAAAGGAAGTTTGCCTGATGTTTTTCGCGGCCGGGTTGGAGCTCGGATGTCTTGGCCTTCAAAGCCAATGTGACCCTGAGGGCGGCGGTCCCGTCCTCTTCCAACAGTGGAGTGGCAGCGGTGATGCCCAGGCTTCTTGCGTAGGTGCGACTGGTGCTGCCACCTGGTTGGTGACTGAGTTAGCAAAACTGATCCTGATTATATAATTCACGATCTGTGACAATTCCTGTAGGGCTGCGAGTATCTGCATCTGGTCTTCCCTAGGCATTGTTGAGGCTTCTGAGTCGGTGTCTCGCCGGAACTGGATGGTTTTACACGGGGTGGTTACCGGGCTGTACGCGGGGTGGTGTAGTCTCCCCTTCCCCTTGTGCTGTAAACGATGGGGATTGAGGCGGAGTCCTGGAAGCTGACGGAGATGATTCGGTTCCTTGTCTGGTGATAGTGGCCGTTGGACTGGATTCCTCAGCGAACGGGCTTCCTAGGGCCGACACGGTTTTTTCCCGATCTCAGATCCACGATGGACTTGTCAGGTTCAATAACGAGTGTATCAGCGTCAGTATTCTCCGCTATTATCTTCGCGAGAGTTGCCGAAATCTGTCTGATGTGTTCTTGGTGAGTTTCTATTTCTTCGGCTAGCTTGTCCCAACTGCTAGAAACAAGAAAAACTATTGACATAATAATTCAGAAAAAAACCTAGAAAACAAAATTAATATGTTTGATTCGTATAAATACTATGTACCACTTAATTCATACCATAAGCTTTTGCTTGAAAAGTTGTAAGGTAGCTCAATCTGGACTTGAATTGTTAAGAAGCGGCTTATTTTGTGCGTAAATGGGTGCTTTATTTAACATTCCGAAAATCAACAACTATAAATATCGTAAAAGTGCTTTTCCAGATGAATATAAAAAGTGTATTGAAGTGAATGTCGAATTGTTATTTGCGTGTTCTTTCTGGACCGACTGATTATATCAGCGTCTAGAACAGACACAGCAACCAGCCAACTCATCACTGTGAAAGGGGAAGTCCGCATTTCACTAATGATACATCTTTCGGTCATGCCGGGAATCGAGCCCGGGACCTTAGATCAGGTGACAGACCCTCTATTTGCTGAGCTAAAGTGTGTGTGGCAAATAACTTTCTCATTACTAAGGTGAAAAGTGTATCGACACAAACACAGCCATCATTTATTCTCATGAATACGTAATTATCAATGCAACATTACCATTGGGAATTACAAGGAACCCGCTTCAGTGGCCACATGGTCTAAGGCGCTACTTTCGCAGTAGAGTGGCCTGCCAATGACGGGGAGATCGAGGTTCAAATCTTGGTCGGGTGTACTGAGGGTGGTTTTTCCAAAATGGTTTTCCACTCTCTCTATCTATACGTAGATGCGGTTACACTTCCTATAAATATAGCCTTACTCATCCCTAAAACCATTAGCGTGATTAGTACATAAGTACAGTAAGATGCAGTGCAGAAAAATAAAATTATAACAAGGACATGTGTCTACAAAGTAAACAAAAAATATATTGAAATGAATCAAATGTAAATTTCCCAAGGCAGATTCACTTGGCGGATAAAATTAAACATGACTGAGGTCACAATGTTTTCATGGATAAGTGTATCAGGGTTCTTGTGATGACGCGGTTGGCGGACAAATGGATCATATGAATGTGAGAGAGCTGTTATATGCAGATTATGCCGTATTAATGGCTGAGAATGGGTGTTATATGCAGATGACGCCGTATTAATGGCTGAGAATGGGTGTTATATGCAGATGATGCCGTATTAATGGCTGAGAATGGGTGTTATATGCAGATGATGCCGTATTAATGGCTGAGAATGGGTGTTATATGCAGATGATGCCGTATTAATGGCTGAGAATGGGTGTTATATGCAGATGACGCCGTATTACTGGCTGAGAATGGGTGTTATATGCAGATGATGCCGTATTAATGGCTGAGAATGGGTGTTATATGCAGATGACGCCGTATTAATGGCTGAGAATGGGTGTTATATGCAGATGATGCCGTATTAATGGCTGAGAATGGGTGTTATATGCAGATGATGCCGTATTAATGGCTGAGAATGAAAGTGACTTGGAGAATACATTAAATCATTTGAATGTGGAGACAGGCAGAATGGATCTTTGTATAAATGTTTCCAAAACTAAGGTGATAGTTTTTTATAAGGATGGGCAAGGAAATGATTGTCAGCTTAGTATAAATGAAAAACTGTTATAGTAAGTGAATGTGTCTCTGGGCAGAATGTTCTGTAAAAATGGAAGGTTAAATGTTGAAATTGACGGATGGGTGAATAATACATTACAGAGAGTAGTTGGATGTATGTGGACTATTGCAAAGAATGAAGCAGTGTTGAAATAGGCAAAGATGGCAGTATATAAAAGTGTGTTAGCACCAACGTTGTTGTATGTATGTGAAGAGTGGGTTTTTCAGGAGAAACACAAGAATAAGATGAATGCGGTTGGAATAAGATATCTAAGAAATGCAGGTGGAAAAACTCGTTTGAACGGAGCCAGTAAGAAATGGGTGCTGAAGGAGTGCGGTTTGAAAGAGAATCAATTGAGCCAATGGGAAAGAGGCGTCTTTCATTGGTTTGGGAATGTTGAGAGGATGAGTATGGATCGAGTGACGAAACAAATATATGAAGGTAGAGTGTGTGGATAAAAATGAAGGGGTACACCATGTAAGACGTGGTTAGATATTGTTGACGAATGTGTGAATAAAGGAAACATAAGAGTTTTAAGAATAAATGAGCATGTTTGATTCGTTGTAATGATGTTGTAGGGAGTATACAAGGATAGAGGAGTGTGGAGATAATAAGTGAGGATGAATTAAGTACGGAGTTGTTTTGTGAGCTATATGCATAGTTCCTTGCCTATCCTGTAAGGGAACGGCATGATTCGGTGTGTATGTATGACAACTCAGGGATAAGCGAACTTGAGCATTCCGGGTGCATTCCACCTGTGTACACAATGGTATAAAATACAGTACTACGTTTATATATTCATACATAAAGCCAGTGGTGTATCCATAATATTACCATAAAGAGGGAGGGAGGTTCTTTACTATACATAACCACGAAAATGTATAACTGTTGATGTAAAATTTACTTCCCATATCAACGTGATAAAATATTGTTTGTGAAGAATCTCAGAACTGAGATGTTCTAGTAGATTTTAAACTGTAAGGAAAAGTTACCTTGAATCAACTATTGCCAGCAATGGCTTTTAAACAAAGGTCAAAATTACCGTGAGTCAATAATTGGCTATTTCTTCAATAAAAGGCTGTGCTAAACTTAGGTAAAACATTTGTTATCTATTGCTTACTTTCTACTACGTGCTTGTACAAGTCCATTAAGTTAAAAACGTGTCGACTTTAAAATTACCTGACTCGCGGCTCTTTACCACAACATTGTTGTCTCTTGGGTTGTACACACGTCTCACGAATATTTTCCTAGGGTCCCTAGTTTAGAAACTGTAGGCCTACTAACACGTTTTATTTTTGTTTCACCTACCAAATGATTCGCCATATATTCACGTTAATTTCACTATATTATTATTATTATTATTATTATTATTATCATCATCATCACCGCGTCTTACCACCCGTTCGGGCTGTACGCACTTACGCTAATGTGTAATGGTAGGGTGATTGCGAGATGAAATGGAGGACCTACAGTTTAATGTGGAATCCGAACCACGGTGGAGGCCTGGAATTCCCCACATTCAGAAGTTGTGGTTAATACACGTCTTGTCAGAGGTGAAGGAAGGGTTTGGTAATTAGATAAATCTGTGGAGGGGGGAAATATAAATGCCCGCATTTGATTACAGCTCCTAGTTATAATCTTGCTCTACTTGTTCATACATTGCGAAACTACATACCTCAATAGGCTTCGTAGCCCATTTGAGCGCTCCTATGGAGTGTCTCAAATGGGCACTTTCTCATATTGAGAATAACTGTTTTTTAATTGATATACACATTTTAATATTGTATATTGTTTTATATTTTATGTTTCCACCTGTTTATTCTAACAGGTGGACCATGTGATGTGTTTCTCCCTAATGGGGACTTTACTGTGTTTCTTTTATTTCTAAAGGCCCTAATGACCTCACTGTGTCGACGGGTCTCAAAAAAAAAAAATAATAATAATAATAATAGGCTTCGTAGCTCAAATTACTTGTTCTGGGAATATTGATGCTGCTAGGGGTTTGAACACAGTTTTCAACAAAATATGTTTTATTTTGTGTTAAGATTAGAACAAAATCTTTTAACCATAGCAAATATTGGACATTTTATTTTATGTAGTTTAAATCCATGAGATAGATAGATACTAAATTGCGGCCTAAAACGATCTAAATTAGCCGTGAGAAACTTTTTTTTTTTTGCATGAGGCCCTGATTCAGAAAATTTAAGTTTTTTTTCCTAGATGATTTCCCTCTCTTTTTCCACTCATATGCTGACAAATTTTCTCCAAGTTCTGCCTTCATTAATTTCCATCCAACTCGTGTGATTAAATGCGAATAGACCGGACGAGTAGTAATATGTGATGATTTCTATTGAATGTTTCAGGTTCGACTGGAAATATATTTATTTATATTTAGTTTGATTCGTGTTTCAACAAAGCTACCACCTGCTTCGGTGGTCACATGGTCTAAGGCAGGGTTGGCGAGACCTTTCCGAACAGTATTCCACTTAAGGACCAGATGAATTTTAAACTATTCTAGTGTTCCACCAATTATCTACTCTATTTTCATGATAAATTATTTAAAAATCAAAACTTGTTGAACATTATGAAATGAAATGAATAACTCAAATCAAACTGAAAATATTTTAATAAAGCCTAGCCCACTTAGGTGGCTGTATCGTCTAAGGCGTCACTCTTGTGCTAGACGAGACGATGGGAAGATTGAGGTTCGAATCTCAGTCGGGTGTACTGAGGCTGGTTTTTCTAAAGTAGTTTTTCACGCTCACTCCACGCAAATGCGGATACACTTCATCTTAGTATAACCTTCCCAATTTCTAAAACCATCAGCGTAATTAGTACATAAGCGTATAACCCGAACGAGTAGTTAAACGTGATACCAAAAAAATAAAGCTTAAATTTTAAAGAGGGAAAATTTATTAAAATTGAGTGTCTTAGCCCTTATATACATTAATTTCAGTCATTTTAAGTAAAAAAAAAAGACAATTTTATATGTTAAAATTAAAAACTTACGTATTATTTCCCATACTATTTTGAAATATGTTGTATTTTGCTAGCCAAGATACTTATGTTCGGTTCATAACTTGTCTTCAACAGAACATAAGAAGATTTATAACCGTCTACTTCACAAAGCTCACTGTCACGTGACATAGAACGACTTGGCTATGGAAATATCATTGACTCCGAAAAATTTACCACATTGGGAAAAGTTTAATGTTAATTTTTTGACGTGAATACGTCTTTAAATTTGCTACCATACGGGGGCAATCCAAAAGACCTAATGATAACAAAATCGGGGGATACATCCAAAATTAAATTATACCACTGGATAGCTAAAGGATCAAAGAATTCATTACGATAAGCGAGAACAGTGACGCATCGCGCGCGGTAGAGGGGAAAATATAACCCGTTACATAAACGTATTCACGTACAACACACGGCCGTGTCCATGACACAGCCACACCCCATTTTATTTTTTCATGTCGGCGTGCCACCCAAATCGTGTTTGTCATCCCTGGTCTAAGCCCTCTAAGGCATCACCACCGTGTTAGACCAGACTACCTATGATGGGGAGATCGGGGGTTCGAACCCCCAGTCGGGTGTACTGAGGGTAGTTATTCTAAAATTGTTTTCCACTCTCCCTCCACGCAGATGAAAGTACAATTACTCTAAATTAGACCTACACCCTTAACACATCAGCGTAATTAGTGCATATTCGAACAATCTGAATGGGAAGTAAGACGCGGTGCTATAAATAGATCCCAATTGTAAAGATGACCTACATATTATTGTGTCGGTACAATCTACAAGTAGATCACATGAACTAGCGTGTTTCTTCTTAGTTCTAATAATGTGATTATAGTTAGCTGGGATATGTTGGTGAATCTGCGGTATTTAACACACAGTGTTGTATCAATATAATAAATAGCGCATAATCTTGAAAATAGAGCTTAACTAAAGATTGGGGGGGGAGCAACTAAAATAATAGTCATCACAGCAAATTGGTAAATACAGTCCAATTTTTATAAAAAAAGCTAGTAAATTTACTGGATCTACTTTGTTATATTCATACGTCAAGTCATGTGATCCGTATCTCATTTCGATAGATTTTATCAATACCCTTAAAATAACACTGATAATATAGTAAAATGTTTGAATTTTGACCACACAAAACCCTTGTATTTTATAAAAGGCCCTTTCTATTAAAATTGGACTGTAGGACGATAATTTTTTTTATTTTTTTTTATGGGTTAGCTATAAACGTTTTAGTGGTTCTGGTTGCGATGCCGGTTTATCTTAAAAGTTCTTGATTCACGATCCCAAATTCTTCGTGACAGCACAAACTAGTTTAAACCCAATCCGCCAAATCATGTAAAACTAACTAGTCAAATGTTCCAGAAAATAAATTACTAATTTCAAAACTAAAAGAAACTATATATAGGCCCTACCTGAAAATAGTAGATGGAAAATTATCAACTATTTTGTCAACTTATATACCTACATTAAGAAAATTAGTTTTTAAAATCAAAATTAAATAAAATAAAAATAAAATAAAGGTTCAAGGACTACATTTTATGTAACTTAAATCAGTCACCATCGCTAGTACAAATAAATGGACCCTTCTGAAGCCAAGTGGTGTAAATAAGTTTATGTAAATCATTTTTCGCCTAGTTTATCAGTGGCTGAAAGATTTAAATTGATATTTATTAAATGTATCCCTGGATGGTGGTTCTTTGAATTATTACCAGAACTTAGATATAAAACTATTCTAAAGTCAAACCGTGGAAGTCAGTGGATCACAAAAACATTTTATTTTATCATTTTGGCGACAGTGTTTTAATGTTCTATTTACGTCTTTGTGTGGAAAGAAACAACTCCTGGGAAAGAAGAACTTTTCTTACCTGTGCTTTCCATCAAATTCAATTTAGAGCTCCCACAAAAACATTGTTGTATGATTATGATTACAACGTGATGTTGTATGACTCATGATTGCAATGTGATTGCTTTCATTGACATCTGAAGATCGCGTGACTTGACGTATGAATTAATGAAAATAGATATAGTAACTTTTATAGCTGAAAACTGGGTTGTATGCTTCGTTATCGTGTTATATGCCGACCATTAGCGTCTTTTATAAAGTGAGCAGAACGAGAAGTGTTAAAATGTACCAGCAATCACCAAGTGATCACTTGAAAAAACATCGATGGGCACACGGACTGAACGTCACTATCGTCTGGTCGGGTTTATCGGTCACGGGAAAAGTCAGGGTTCGAATCACGATCGGGTAAATTGAAGGTGATTTCTCCCCCAAACATTTTCCAACTCTTCATCCACGCAAATGGCGGATACATTTAGTCTAACCCGTACCTTCATCATCCATAACGTATAATCGTAGTTAAAACACGTATAGCTCAAATGGTAATAGTTATTATGGTTGTGTTTCAACCGTAGTCTGAATGTGATGCATGTGGTCCAAGAACTCGCCTGTTACAAACAACATTTCTCTCGTTAAAACGTGCTTTAGGACAAGGTGTTTGCAGTAATGTTGGGATTTAGTTATTTATTACTTGCGAGGATTCTTCTTCCACAAAAAAAGAGTAAAAAACACGAAAAAATGAGAAATTATTAAAGCATTGAAAATCATAAATTTTGAACAAAATTCCACACTTCTAGAGAAAGATTTACCTTGTTATGTTTAAAATTGATTAGTTCTATTAACGTGTGTTTAGTCTTTTGAAAATGTTTAGTTTTGACTGTTTTTAGCATTCGTATTGAACGAATGTCAAGTATTAGTTTTTTTTACTTCCAACAATCTTGAAAGCCGCACCAGTCTCGACTTGTCTGGCTTGACGGTGACAGAAAGGTCGAATTTCGAATCCCGGTTAGGGTTACTGTTAAATACGTTCTCCTTCCACGCAAATTCTACCCTCATGTAACTATACATATTATATACTGGACGTGTATAGTCTGATTTTCATAAGAAGGCCGTTAGTTGAAAACTGGAAACTCCTGTCGCTACAATGCCAGAAATAAAAGTATTACGATTGTGTAAATATACTCGCTTTGCTCTTTGGGGGCTCCGTCCCCAAACTCGCAGTGAGTTTTCTTTGCAAGTGGATGTAAACTAATGTAGGCTAATTCCAGCATTGTTTTGAAATTTAAAAAGTGTGTGGAAAATGTGCCAAATTTACCTAAAATTAAAAAATCTACCTCTATCTAAGGTATAACCGATGGATCTCGCCAAATCCGTGGCTACTGGTGCAATCCGTTTTTTGATAGGTCTTACCGTTTAGCCACAAGAGACCTCCAAAGAAAGGTTCGCACCGACTTTAAAGTTGCTCCACCATTTTGCATTTTTTTCGGGGGTTA